>JACXGI010002282.1:47741-76176 GCA_016801175.1 Esox masquinongy | reverse complement strand
AAGGTGCTGGGACCTACACCACTTCCTCTCTGAGCACTAAAACCACCACGGCCTCCGACCCCCCTAACATCTGCAAGGTGAAGCCCCAGCAGCTGCAGACAGGATCCATGGGCGGGTCCAGCTTCTCCCAGCTGGGCGTGGCACCTCTGCTGCCCCAGCAGCAACAGACCCCACAGGTCTACGTCTCCCAGTCTGCAGCAGGTGAGGGCCTCCAATGCATGTCACATGTTTATGCACAGAGGTGTGACCAGGGCCTTTTCCTGACTGGTCTTCTGGGGGGTGGTTTTCACCAAGACACTCTCTTCCAATGGCAAAACTGAAAACACTATCAGTTGAAACTCTTTTGTCCTTTAAACATGCTGTATGTGGAATATTGATCAGTAGCTTTAAAAATAAATACGTGTCACTCTGGATGAAAACATCAGAATGTTTGTTTCCCAAGTCTGTGTACCTGAAAGGGTTCAAATCGGCTTTGTTTTGTTTCCTTGACAGAATATTATTGATTATAGCGGTACTAGTATCACCACGGCTCGTTTGGAAGCAGAGAATGAAGGTTGTTTTTAAAAAGGCTGACGTGTAATAAAGACCTAGCCTGCCCCCTCCCCTAATACTTCAGTGAAGGGGAGGTACACTGCAGACCAGCCACTTGAATGGAACCATGTGAATTTAATTATGTTGCCAGTCAAAATAAACACATTGGTTGGAATTGTAGCCTAGTTGCTAATTTGCTGAGCCATAATTTATTGGATGGAATGTCAGCCTTTTTCTATAACGGCAAGGTTCATATTCTTGGTTAATTATTCCTGTAAGTCATGTATTGTCCCTGGCACCACAAAAGTCTTATAATGATACACAGTAGGAAACAAAGAGTAAAAAAGTCTTTATTTATTTGTACTGCTTGCACTGCCTTCTCGTATCAGTGACTGCCGAGTGCAATTCCCATTGGGATCTGACCACACTGCCTGCAGCTATTACCCTCTGACAGAGAGCTGAGCCCAGAGGAACAGCAGTCACCTCTTAAAGGAAATACTACCTCAAGTGTAGTAGAGGACACTCATTTAGAGAGTGTACGTTGCCGCCAGAAGTTTGTGTCCTGGTTACGGCTTACCAACAGTAGAGGTCTTCGCCGATATATCCGAATCAGAATTCACTCTTCTCCCATCGGGCTAGCGTTGAGCGAGCAGTGTGATAAGAAACAGCTTGATGTGGAAACAACTGTGGCGATAGGGAAGGGAATGCAGCTTTGAACTTGGTATTAGAGAATAGATTGATAGGGATTAAATTGTCCTCAAGTTGCGCTTACTAGGCACGCACTTGCCAGGCCTACGAGTGAATGGAGGAGTTTAGAAACCCCTATCTCAATCTCGCGTTCCCTGTAGGTTCTGCAGCCCAGATCCCAGCGTTCTACATGGACACCAGTCACCTGTTCAGCACCCCCCACCCCCGTCTGGCGCCACCCTCTCTGGCACAGCACCAGCAGCAGGGCTACCAGCCGGGTCTCTCACAGGTACGGAGCACAAGGGTCTGTTAAAGCTGTGTGGTGCCGTGGTCTCCCCTATGAAGCCTAATGGTTTCCCCTCCAGCAGGCGACGGTGCAGCAGATTCCCATCCCCATCTACGCCCCTCTGCAGGGACAGCACCAGCACACCCACCAACACACCCACCAACACACACACTCTCACCAGGCCCAGCTCAGCCTCAGCACTGGACCCCCGGTCTCCCAACCACAGGATCTCTTCAGCTCCTCACTGCAGCCTTACAGGTAACTAACACACACACACACACACACACACACACACACCAAAGCATACACTCACTCTCATTAATCTGATGTTTTTACACCCAGAATGCCCGTTCGCTGGATGTTTGTTCTTCATAGCACCGTTCTCTAAACTCTAGAGACTTTAACGTATGAAAATGCCAGGAGGTCTGCTGTTTCTGAGACACTGGAACCGCCATGTCTGGCGCCAATGATCATACCATGATCGACGCCACTTAGATCACCTGCCTTTCCCATTTTAATGTTCAAACTACAAATAAACCTTTTGACCATGTCTGCATGTTTTATATAGTTGCAGCCGGATGATGTGCTGTTTGGCTCTTTGCATTAACATGCAGGGCTACACAATACAGTTCCTGTGAGTGGATGTTGAGGGTTATGTGTTTGTCAAACAATGCTGTTTAGATTTACATGTTTCCACAATGATTCACCTCTCCCCCCTGCTCACCCCTCTGCTCTCCTGCCACCCAGGTCTCAGCAAGCCTTTATGCAGAGCAGCCTGTCCCAACCCAGCCCCATGATGTTATCAGGGCCGTCTCTCCACAGCTACCCCGGGGTAGGGGGCCCTGACCTGGGCAAGCCCCAGTCCAGCCTTGCCTACCAGCAGCCCTCCAACACACACACACAGCACATCCCCATCCTGTTTGAACCCCAGCTCAATCAGCCCTCCGGCATGGGTGCATCTCAGCTCATAGACACACACCTGCTCCAGGTATGGGCTGAGGTACACACCACGTCATTGAAACCTTCTTACAATGCGCTTGCAACCGTTGACTGTCGCAGAGCTCCGCCTTCTGTGTGGCCGTACAAGAGCTTTCTCAGAATGGTCCCGTATATTATTGCCCTAACTCCCCTGTCTCGCTCCAACTTCCTCCCTTTCTCCAGCGCCAGGGGATGAGTCAGCATTCTAACCTGTACTCAGGACAGCTGCAACAACACGGACAGAGCAGCTACTATAGTAACACACAGTCTCCTAGCTCTGCCATGCAGCAGGTACACATGTTGATATCTCTTTAAACAGCAGCTCACTTAGAGCGGAAATACTAGATTTTCATTACAGACAATTAACATGTTGGATCTAACTCCCTCTCTTTCTGTGTTTCCTCACTTTCTACTTCTCTAGGTGCAAGTCCCACTGCCTGGCTCCCAGCTAGGTCTTCCGAACTTTGGTTCTGGGGGAGGCCAGCCCCTCCTGGCACTGCCGCCGACCCCTCCCCAGGCCCAGCCCCCCAGCCGCCAGCCCCCTGTCTCCCAGACCTACAGGGGCCCCTTTGGACCCACTCACACCCACAGCATGATGCAGCCCTCTTCCAGCAAGGTACGGAGTAGGCAGGAGATGACTTGAATTTAGAGCTCAGAAAATCAAGTTCTGGAATACTTTGAGAAAGACGTCTCTTCAATATAGTCCTAATAAAAGGACTTTCAATTATTGGAGTGATATCAGCTCCCCTGTTCAAATGTAATTAGCCAATTTCATTTCTGAACACTTTGAGAGATAGACGTTTTGCTCATGTTCAGCCGTGTCTATTAGCAAAAGCAGTGTTGTGACCAAAAATGAAATACATTTTATGTTTGTATATTATTTTTCAGGCATTTTATACTAATTTGGTCAGGAAAGTGGTGACAGACAGCGTTTTTGCTGAAAAACTGTTGGATCTCCCTAGGGCTCAATGCAGTCCAATATAACCAGTTATTCAGAATGCAGGACAATTGTGCCGAAAATAAATACAAATTATTGTTAGTTTCTGGTACAGAGTGATGAATTGCAAAATGTGTTTCAGTGCAATTTCTTAAAACTAGTGATGACCAGTAACTGTTTATATTGTATGTGAGAGTTGAAAGACAACCACAGCAATAATATAAACTTTTATTATTATTTCCATTGGGGTATATATAATTATTTCCATTGGGGTATGTAGAATTGTTATTTCCATTTGGTTATATAGAATTGTTATTTCCATTTGGTTATATAGAATTGTTATTTCCATTTGGTTATATAGAATTGGGGAAGCAATGAAATGCTTGAAAGAGTCCTTGATTCGCCAGTGTCTTTACAAACCCTGGTATGAGACAGACAATTTCTCAACATGGCCCGTTGATCTCAGTATTGTAAGAGCGTTGTGTTGGTGACATGGTAGCAGACCATGAACCTAGGTGTCTTGACTGTGTCTGCTGTCCAGATGTGTGACATGGACCTGAAGCTGTTTGGCAGTGGGATGGATATGAAGCCTGGGACTCCACCTCACAGCACTCGGAGCACCACCCCTACATCTAGTCCTTACAGGTAACACACTCACTCATGGGCTCCAGCACACACACACACATGTCAGACATGTTTTGCTGATGTGTGGTTGTTTGGACAGGGCCAGCTCTACGTCGCCCAGCAGCCAGTCCAGTAAGATGAACAGTCTGCTGTACCAGAAGCAGTTCCAACCCAGCTCTGCTGCCATGAGGATCACACAGCACTTCCCTGGACAGTTCAACCCACAGGTAATAATACCACAATACCAGAGCTTGAAGGTTCCCAGAAGTCATTGGGTCCCATGTAAAATAGCTTTTTTTGTGACTGAAATGTATAATTAGAATTATTTCAGAATTGTATTTTCCCCGTCACATGTCAATGTTACAGGAAGAGAGACTTGACTGGGCAGGCTTGTAGGCTGCGTGGACTGAGAGCTCACATTGACGGTCTTTTGAAAATGCCTATGTCATACAACATGGAGTGAGATTATCGCAACACATTTTGGAGATACTGGAGTATGTGATTAGAGTAGAGTGCGGTGTGGAGCATGGCTGATTTCACTGTAATTTTACTAGCCAGATTTAATAAACTTACAAAATATACCAGCCAAAAAATGACGGAAAGGCACACAGAAACTGCTAGTTTTCAGGATATTTTTGTGACAGCGAACATTTTACTAATGTAAACACCATTTTTCATTGTGTCTATTGCCATTCGTGTTCTGTTTGCCATGCCACCCAGGACATCTGTTGCTATTTATCCACGTGTTAAACAAAAACCAGTCCCCAATATTCCTCCACTCATTACAACACGTAATTTTACCTCATACTGTTATACAGAGTTGTTTAGGGCTGACAAATTAAATGGGAAAACAATCAACAACATACTAGTTTTCCAAGTTGGTGTGTTCCAAGTTAATCTGCGGCCCCCTGATGACCAGGACATAAATTCTATGGCCCCACCACTATCCAAGTTGCCCATCCCTGCCTTAAGTTAAGGCACCAAAGAGAATTTGGAAACAGATTTTCAATTCAAATACAGCTTAGTAATACATTGATTGGACATAATACGTCTGTATATTCATATATAGCTTAGATTGACAATGAATGGACAGAATACATCAATGTATTGAAATATAGCTTAGAATAACATTGATTGGACATAATGCATCCTGCCTGTGTTGTGACTATTTCCACATCTGCTGGGCGTTGTTGCATGTATATCCATTCTTCTAGTTCCAAACATATGAGTGAATACTGTGTTATACTATATTCAACTGATTAGTATTGTTAATCTGTTGGTTAGAATTCTTAATATGCATGTAATTAGTTTAAAATGGTTTGAGGAATGGTTTATCTAACTACAGAGACCGTGTGAATAGATGTTTTGTGGGAGCTTCTTTTTCTCTTAGGCACCTGCCAATGGCTTGTACAGATTTGCGGTCATGACTTGACGAATCTTGCATGTCTATCAACCATGTTATTTGGATGAGATTAGAGGATTGTCAAAATGCAAGTTCATTGACATAGTAGGTGTATCTGTTTGACAGGATCGTGTCTTTTGGGTTACAAAAGAGTTGTTCCTATACTCTGGTTGGCTAAGTGGCTGATACAACTGACAACTTTACCCGCTACAAGATTAATGTATTTGAATTTGGAGAGTGTTAATAATCTTTTTAATCCCTCCCATTAAATCTGATTAGACTCTGGAAGGGGAACTGTTATTAAAGTATAGAAAATTATACGTTATTTTCTGTAGTTTAATCTTCCTAATTGATTTAATTAAAATCTGACTGTTCAGGACCTTTTAACACCAATTCTTACTAATACAAAATGTAAAGGACTGTTTTTATGACATTAACATACTTGTTCTCTCCCTCCTTTTAGATTATGTCTCAGCCCAACCTTGTTTCTCCTCTGGTACGCCCTTCCCCTCACACCCAACATGCTAACTCATTCGGAGGAGGGATGCAGCGTTCTCCTATGGGCCCACCCCCCATGTCTCCCTCACTGGGAGGGGGTCTGATGCCTCACCCACGGCCACCACCGCAGCAGCAGTTCCCCCAGCAACACCCCTCCCACCCCCCCAGAGGGCCGCCTCCTTCTCTTGCCCCTAGAGGCCCACCAGGTCCCAGAGGCAACCAGGCAGAACAGGACCTCAAGGTATGTCATTATGGCCCTACAGGAATATGGACAGTGTTGATGTGCCTGAGGATTATCAGTGGTGTTGATGTATCAGTGCTAGTGGTAGGGTGGATGTGCCAGAGGTTTATGGGAAGTGTCGGGTGGATGTGCCAGAGGCTTATGGGACGTGTGGGGTGGATGTGCCAGAGGCTTATGGGACGTGTGGGGTGGATGTGCCAGAGGCTTATGGGAAGTGTCGGGTGGATGTGCCAGAGGCTTATGGGACATGTGGGGTGGATGTGCCAGAGGCTTATGGGTAATGTGGTGCATTTTTTTGTATTTTTCAGTTCCTGCCCTTGAGTAGCTGCTATGTTAGAACATTAGGCTCTCCCTCCTTTTAAATCAGTTGCGCTGGGTGGTGAAATCCTGTCTGTACTAAATGAATCCAGCAGCACTCAAGTGGCTTGTCTGTATTAACTGGTTGGTCTCCTGTCATCCCAGGCTAAGCAGAGAGCTGAGGTGCTCCAGTCGACTCATAAATTCTTCTCAGAGCAGCAACAACAGCAGCTCAAGGCTCCATCAGTCTCCAAACCCTCTCGTCTTGACCAGGGGGGCGGCAAACCCCCCCTGAACCTCCTGCCTCCTAACCACCAGACCGTGGGAGTCGTGGAGCGCACCGAGCCCGATAAACCCTCCCTGACAGTAGGCAAGCCCATCCGAACCGGCCCCATCAAGCCCCAGGCCATCAAACCAGAAGAGGGGAAGTAGAGCCTTACACACCTCGGGTGGACAGAGGGATGGAGGAGAAAGGGATGGATAATCCAGCTGCTCCACTTATTCATGCAATCACTCGCTCTCACACATTCCCCTCGCCTAGTGTGAAGAGGGGGAGAAGTGAAGGAGAGGTGGGGGTGTATACGCCTGTATGGTCGCTGAGAGGGGTCCTGTGTGTGTTTATGCTCCAACCTCCTGCCCCCCCCTCCTTTATCTCTTGTCCTCCACTATGGTCAGGTCTTTGTGTGAATTAAGCCCTGCCTCTTAATGATTTGGGCAGGGCGGAAGACGGCGGCGTAATCTGCCCGTCACAGGTCTACCGACACGGTAGAACAAAAGTAAAGATTTGCTGCTGAGTTAGCCTTTTTTTTATAGCTCTATGATTTTTTTCCTTTCCCCCCCAGTAGAACACCATAATTGAGGACTGTTTGTTTAATGGAACAACCAATCTATCTTTTGTTTTTGTAGTTGAAGAATCTTATTTAAAGATGTCTTTTAGTGAAGCACAGTCACGTTATTTTCCTTCGCTGGTCCTCACATCATTTACTAATGCAGAACTTAGTTGATGCGCCACATGAGCACCATATACACACACACACACACACACACACACACACACACTTTCCCCAGGTCTCAACGGTTTCTCAGATATTTACAACAGACACATGCAATCAGGAATTCAGCTTTTTGTTTTGTTTCTCCTAGTGGGAAAATGTAAGATTAAGCAGTTGATTGTGTAATCAATCTATTGTGTTGGTTTGATTGGTCTGCCTTTCCCCCTGCCTTCTGCTCTTATCTCTTTGCCTGAGTGCAATGATAAAGTGTGTGTGTGTGTGTGTGTGTGGTGCAGAGGGGAGACTATTGCCCAGGCGTCTCCTGTATCTTTAGCCAAAGCTTGAGCTGTGCAAAGACGTTGGCATAGAGGCTCACGTTGCTATAGCAGCAGAGTCGAAAGGGAGTTAGTATGGGCTGTCTGTAAATGGTTACTTCAAACGGATGGCCAGACGGACCTGGAATCCAGTCTGGGGCTAAGTTGCACACTCTTTCCCCGTCCCTGCCTCCTGCTTGCCTCCCTTGCCAGAAAGAATATTACCACCGCTCACAAACCCATCCTCACATACTCACACACTTCACTGTAGGGCCCTCAGCCTTGCAGCTACTGACAGAGTACCAGTGATCTGAGCCTAGACACAGGCAGCAGAAGAGGGTTGAAGATTGAGGGACAGTTTTATTTCGATACCTGAAAAAGCAGTTCAGTGGTGCTTTTTGTTAATCCTCATCGTAGGGAAAATAGACCAAGGAGACGGAAAACTAAATGAGGAGGAAAAAATCTCCAGAGTTGAGCTGTAAGTCTGCTGCGTATCAGGGGCAGAAGGACAGGTGTTAGTCTAGAGAGGGGAGATCGGTCATGGCTCGTCTCTCCATCTCACCCCCACACGTTCTCACTCAAGCCTAAATCGCTCGCTCTCATCTCGGGTTTACTAAGGTGACAAGTAATGTACATTAGTATGCTGCCCTAGTGGGTAGAGATGTTACCGGGGCTAGGCAGCCAGTCTCCCCACCCCCCTCTAACCAAAACCAAGGACGAGAAACCTTGTGTAGGAGGGAGGGGTGGAGTCATGATGATGATGATTGGCTTTGTTTTTTTGTTTTACTTGTACAGGGGGTACATCGCTGTATTAAAATATGTACGGTCTTATTTACATTCTTGGTTTGGTTACAGAAACTAATAAAATAATATGCTGTTAAAAGTGAACCTGTGACTGGGTAGTTTTATCATGGAGTCTTAAGTGACGATTCTGTCCACTGAACCAACATGTAATTACAGTGAGCACCAATAGAGGTCAGTATCTGGATATTTCAAGGCAACATACTTGGCATGGTGGAAATATCACTGCTCACATGTCCATAGAGGGTTTAAACCTACATTCTAGATGATTGAAATGCAATAATGTTAATCAAACTCAGAAACCATGATAAATGAGGAAAATATTAACAGTTTTGACCATTTGGTCCTAAACTAGTGCTAAGCCTTGTTGGAATTGATTCATCTTAAAATATGAACCTTGGAACAATTTGGTTTTTGAGTCCGTTTCACAGAAACATGATTTATCCGACCATAAAAAAGCCAAGCTTTTATTGATTACAACTCTAAAGATGTCCACTCTATCCATTTTGGATTTGTCACAGGCATGTAGCTCTGTGGCGTTCATTCCATATTTTGTTGTGGACTGTTGAAGTATGTATGGAAGCCAGGTATTCAGAATAGGACAGACTGTCTCCACAACACCACATCAAACTCTGTCTCCTGGTGGGCTAACGGTAGAGAAATCTTATAAAAACAGGTGGGGTCACTTTCCTGTCTACCTCCCTACAATTAAACAATTATTGTGTTTAATAAATCCAATGGAAATACCTCTGTCTCACGGTGAAGTGTGTTGGAGAGGTAAACATGTTTGGTGTTGTGTGAGTAATCCTGTTAAGGAACCAGCCACCAAGTACACCCGTCTGAACACTCAGACAAACCAGTAATGGCTGACACAAGGGTCTCTTATCCTATTCGCTGCTGTTAAACAGCCACGACAGAATAGTGATGATAATACCGTTAGAAAAGCAAGACTTCAGCTGTCAGTTAACAGTAGTTGAGGAAATGCTTCAGTCAATAGCCCCATCTGCTGCTTAAGCTCAACTGCAACTCTCCTGTTTATACATAAATATAAAGTAGGCTAGAAGCCTATAGCGGCAAAATGTCAGTTTTAACATTGGTATCACCATTGAGGCCCACAACCCCTGCTGAATACTTTAAAAGGGTTGTACTTCTACCTTCATTGCCCTTCATTGGCTGATTTCGCCATTTGTTTTGTTATTTCCACTTCCTATTGAGACAAGAAGCCAAATGGCTGGGCAGTGACAGCATATGGAGTAGGAACTGAGCAGACATTGCAGATACTTTCTAATCAGTAAAACATCTTATGTAAATGCAGTTTTCTGTTCCCAGAAGTATAATATATTAAGAGCAGATTGGAAAATGTTTTGTAAACTTTACATTAGCCAAAGACAAAAAAAGGTGTTTCGAAGGAGTGCAAGGCACACTGCACTTGCACACAGAGTAGGAGTTTCCTACTGGAAAAATAAAATACATTCTAGGACGTTCCAAATGGATCTGTCTAGCTTGCGCTTTGCTCTGCCCTTTTCAGTCATAGGTTTTGCATCTCTCATTTTCCAGTGGAAACAAAAGCATCTGGTCTTTTTATGTTAATTATAAAAATATTTACTTGCACTGCTTTTGCTCTCACAGACGCCCTAATGAAAACAAATGTAGGGATGCGTCCTCCATCCTACTCAAAGCACATAGAACAGATCCCAAAATATCCTAAACCACTGCCGAGTGATTTCTGACATGAAAACATGGTGTTTAATCACTCAGGGCCACCTGCAGGGTAGAAAGGGTGTGTTAACATGTCTTTTAATATGTTCTCTATGAAGAGGTTGGTAAAGCTAGGGAATTGTTGTTAAACACATCGTAATCACTGGCCTTTTATTAGACTGGACAGACAGCCAGTCAACATAAACTGTGTTTGTGTGAGTGAGTACGCATGTACATATCACATCTGTCTTAATAAATTCACAGCTGGTGGTTCAGTGTGTATTTACAGGAGGTTTAGTTATGTGTCTGTTGGCATAGCATCTATATAGAGTGGAATACATAAATACATTCCCCATTGGGGAACAATCTGTTTCCAGCTATTTTGTGAGTGGAAAACCACAGTGCCGGATAAATGAATGACATCTATGTTAAAACACTGTTCGCTATACAGACCCGATATGGAAACAGTCAAATGGAAAGTGTTCCCTCAATCGACCCCATTCATTTGATTGTTAGTGATTATAATTTCTGTACTTCTTTTAAATTTAGGACATCATTATCCTGGTGGTGCAGCTAGGATGTGGGCCCTGTGTGAGCTCCCACGTTGGTCATACTCACGCTGGCCCAGAACATGACAGGTGGGACATATGTGGCTCTGACATCAGTTGATCTCCAGGTCAACAGGACATTTTCTAAATATCTTGTGAAGACCATTATTTACAGACAAAGACCACTAAGTTGTAAGAGAAACCTCATGATGTGTTTATCAGTATGGAAACTCTTCTGCTCTGATATTAAATTAATTGTCTTGTGTAAACTAACCAAAGTTAACATTCATACCAAACTAATTCGTTACACTTCCATCATAAAACAGAGGTATAAAAAATACCATAGAGCATGATAACTTGCTTTTAATATTTAGTTTTAACCTGTACGAGCCCACACCCAAAGGCCACACAGTTTTCTATTTAACAGATACTATATTGGAAATAAATATATTTAAGTCATTTTATACATGATTAACATCTGAAAACACTGGGGAGTTTTTGGATCCCCATTGATTAAGAGAGATTCATGAACGAAGCTTCAGAGAAACGACAACCCAGTCTCACTCTCTGTGCTGGGACACTAACCCAGGTCCATCCAATCAAAATACATAAGGGATAAATGCAGACATTCTGTACATGACCTTGGAACCAATGGACGATGCATTGCAGAGTTCTTTTTTCAAAGTAGCCTAATTTACAGAATGGTGAATACTGCTTATACAACTGTTGGTAAAAAAAAAATGAACTGAGAACATATCAACCAGTATTCTTTAAGATAAACTTACTAACTGTCCAGAGAGCTTGTTCATGGTTCAAGCCAAATCTAAATATAATGATTATTTTTGAGTGATGCTTGACTGAATGATTTAATAAGATAAACAGTGAATATTAATGGGGAAATGTTTAAACCATGTCGTTGTCAGAATGGGAGTGAGAGAATATTGAGATTACAATCCTCTGAACCTAGGTAAATTGTTGTTAGTTTATGTGCGATGCAGATTGTGTGTTTTGACAAACCTGTAGGTGTGCGTGTTCTGTCAGCACATCTGGGAGGCATCAGTCACAGGTTTGGGCCCAGTTCCTGCTCTAGGGTCGTTTATTACCCAAACTCCCTTGATGCCGATGCTCTGTTTGTGAGTGTGCATGTGTGTGAGTGTGCATGTGTATGCTTGTGTGTACGAGCCTGCCTGCCTGTGTGGATGGAATGACCCTCATCCTCCTCTCCCCCTCCCCCTTCTAGAATCCTCTCACTACCCCCACTGTCCATCTCGTCCTCCACCTCTTCCAACATTCCTCTTCCTCATCATCCTCCTCTCCAGCCCAGGAGCTCCCCTCAAGTGCAGTTCGTCTGGTGTTCTCATCAGGGCATCTCATGCTCCATTCTACAAATGCTCTACGGTATTGCCTTGATTATCTGCCAGAGTAAGAAAAACCAGAACAGATTATTTCAGACTGGTTACAGTAGTGTAGTAAATCTAGATTAGACACAGAGACCCTTGATAATTACATCTGAACTGATGGCATACTACTAGAATTGGGCGGTTAGTCCTCATCTGGGGCATGGTAATGTGACCATATGCCATGCCTGAGCCATGGTCATCTTGTCAGTGTCTCTTCACTTAAAAGTCTGACCAGCCTCTTCACTTTAAAAGTCTAATCTTTGCCATCCTCACCATTGTCAAGATTGTTTGGCACATGACATAGATTACAGGGAATGGAAGGTATTCAGTGGTGATGGGTTGTTCACAAACAAACATTTTTTAAGAGCTCTTTTTAGTAAATGTTAGGAACGATTCAGATTGGTGAAAGGAACCGTTCATTTGATTTGCTTACTTTTTTTAGCTAAAAAATTATTATTTGTAGATAAGTTACAAAAAATTTAAAAAAGAACTCAAAAACATAATTAGAGGCCACTATTTTGACTTGATATTGTAGATTTGCAATTTTTTCATAGTTGTGGGTTTACTTTTCAAGCATTTTCAACAAGGAGCTGTTTGGGAATTAAATGAGCTGGCTTTTTCAGGTACACAGAGCTACAAGAACTGTCTCACTGAAAATACTTGGAGCCTATATAGAATACAACAACTGTGGTGACAATTTAATTTAAATAATATTTACATGTAAAAAAAATTAATTCACATTTGGAGAAACCTTTGCTGCGCCGTCAGACTCCTGACCTGGAAGGCCTATAAATTCACGGACAGTGTTGTTTACCTGGTAATTAACATGGTGCTCTCTGTTGAACAAGTGCTGTTATTGATGATAGTAGATGTTTTTAAGTGACAATGTAAGGTTTTACAAATGTATTTGCATCTATCTATACAAGGACTTTTGGTCCAAATTTCCTATATCATTGTTCATTCCACTCCAATTCACACAGAGCAAGACATAATCTTTAGACAAATGACATTTTAAATGAGACAATGTCTACTTTTAGACGGGTATTTACCCTTCTTGCATTGACTACAATGTATGAGTGTGAAAATTGATTGATGCTGTCATACATCTGAGAAACTGAGCCGGCGCAGCAGCTCGTGTTCAGCTTCCTGGTCAGCTGATCAGAGAGAGCAGGAAGGATTGGAAGAAGGGCATCTTTGTAGAAATCATCCTTTGCTCGAGAAGGACATTGATTTACTTCATACGAAATGAAATGTTGTGATTCTGTTTTTATGAAAGAAGATAAAAAGGCTTGTTAGGTCTTGTGCTTTCGTGAGCGAAAGATTGGATCCAACGAAAACAACAGGTAACGTGCTAACTTGCTAGCGTCTGTTTTCTGTGTCAGTAGTACATTACAGTCAGCAGTAGTATGATTAAACATCGTCGCCAACAAAGGCCTGTTTCAGTCTGCATATATTTAATATTTATCTCAACTATTGTTAGAAAATAACAAACGATTGGGTTGTAAGATAGACTATACACTTCAGCTACATTGTATTTGTTTAATGAAAAAACTATTGTTATTACAAGTTAGCCGGCTAAACTATATCAACTGGCTAGCTAACTGGCTATTATGTTATCTAAACCAGTGGTCTGTCATTTCTGCTACTTTCTGGCTGACGTCGTTAGCTGTGAGGTAGCCTAGCTAGTTATATCTGATATTTACAGATGACCATATCTATTTGGCTTTCTCGATATTTTGGATAAATAGCTAGGGCAATCTCGTTTACAGTCACTACTACAGATTACTGTTGCGTGACTACAAAATGACAAGGCTCGGTCTCTTGCCCAGGATAGGAAGTAGCTGACTGTCCGGTGTTGTTACATAATCAGTGTTGTTGATTTCGACGGAATGGATTACTGCTAGTGACGTCATCCATCAGGATGATGTGTCAGTGTCAACTTGCTAATTTTTGTGTTAACTAGGCCTATATGTAATCCAGTCAAGACTATGAGGATCATATAGTGTGTGTGACTACATATTGCGTTTAATAGGCTTTGAATTGTCCCATCATGCCACTGAACATCCTAAACTAGAAAAACACTTGGAGCATGGATGACAGTACCAGATGTGTACTTTTACATCAGAATATAAATATCTGTCATTTTCTCATTCACCTCATCACTGATGAGCATCCACCACTTAAAGTAGGGAGAAGCCTTTTTCATCTGATTCTTGGCAACAGGATTAAGTCCATATAACCATGAGTGAATCAAAACAAACTCTTTTTTTGATCCAGAAAACATCATAGATTTTTGGATGAACATTTTATTTATTGACAATTACAGATAGCGCATTGAAAATGCTTCCTTCCAAGCTGCATACTTACATATCTCTGACCTGCTAGACTTGGCTTTTCTATCCACTCTTCTTTCTGTGCATCTCTCTTCTCTCTCTCCACTGTAGTTGCGTGAGGTAGCCTAGAGCCCTGTCCCCTGCCACTCTCAGCTTCTCTGTTTACCGGAACATTCCACACTACTCCTGGCCACGGAACGGACCTTTTCCAACTGCACTGCCAGAAGGAGACACTGAGAAGCAGTTTCTGAGTCTGAGCTGGATTCAATGGTACCAGAGGCACTAAAGGGACATGGGAGGTGGTGCTGGGCTAGGAGAGATGGGCTCGGGGTGGGAGCTGTGAGGACAGAAAAGGTGGACTGTTTGAACAAATTCTGTTCATTTCAGTAAATCTGTATTGTCCCCAAAGTGCAATTCCTGTCCATTTTAAAATGATTACAGATCTGATGGGTTTTAGGGTGGTTGTCCTGAGACAGGACCCATTCTTGGCCTTGTCTCTCCTAGCTCATGAGCATTTTATTTTCAGTTTAACGATTACATGTCTAGCTGTACAACTCAGAAGCTTCCTGCACGGGGGCCATCGTGGCCCCTCTAAAAACATCAGATACGCAGAGGTTGGGATGTGTGTTCCTGGGGCTGGGTTTGATGCAGGGTCAGGCACTCAACTGACTTAGGAACAGGGACTGTTGATGCTAGCTGGAGGGACATTTTTTCCCCTCAGACTAGAATGAAGATGTAAAGATGGAGACAAGATGGAGAGGTATTCCACATTACAGGCAGCTGAAAGCGGTCAAAGGAGTCCTCTCCCAAGTGAGCTGGTTTCCACAGCATAGTCAGCCAGCAGTGTTAAATCAGACACTGGTCCCATTAAGAACAGCTCCCACATACCAAGCTTCAGCTGCCAAATAGGCAGGACAGAGGAGCGGCTCTGAATGACGAGGCCACTCGGCTCAAATGGAACATTTAGAGTTTAAAAGCCTGTCCAACACCACCACCCACGCATTAATGTAACCCTCAGTTCCGCAATCATATCCCGGAAAGCCTGAAGGCAACCCTTTTGCTTGAGGGCTTTGCAGGGAAAAACAGGAAAACAGATTGGTTCTGTTGCTCAATATGCTTTCAAACTAAATTGTTGAACATGTTTTGAAGATTTTGGTACAGGTGAAAGTCTTTTGTCTGCTCTGTTGAGGCCCAGCACCTGTTTTCGATACCAGCTGAAATGAAAGCAGTTACACACACCTCCCAACATGAGAAGGTCGCCTATTTCACTGCTTTGCCTGGTATTTTGCTTGCAGGGCTCACACACTCAGTGGCCAGTTTATTAGGTACACCGATTTAGTACCGACTCTGACCCCCCCTTTGCCTCAGAAACAGCTGGAATACTTTGAGTCCTGGATTCAAATAGGTGCCTGTAACGTTCCACAGTGATGTTTGTCCGTGCTAATGCAAAGGGATCACTCAGTGGCTGCCAGTTTCACAGTGGTATGTTCATGCTGCGTATAGTCTCTTACATGTCATCCCGAAGACGCTATATTGGGTCTAGGGGCTACACGGGCCACACAAATAAACAGAACCCATTCTTGTCGTCTTAGGTCTTTCCGTAGATGGAGTATACTGTGGTACATTATTCTCCCGGGAGTATCCATTTAACAAGGGTTAAGTAGGTTTTTAAGGAAGTTATGGTGTTCTAATGTAGCTAAATTGGTATTAGGTACATTAGAACAACAGTGTGTGCCAGGGAAATGCAGTTTTTCACCTACAGAATAGAAGGGATGTTTTTTGTTTGTAGCACCATTCTCTAGTTAAGACAGTCATACGTTTCTGAGGTACTAGAATCAGCGCCTGGCACTGATGGTCATACTCTGATCTGTCTGTTAGATCAATTGATTTGCCTATTCTAATGTTCAATGTAAGAGTACTGTGGAATCAATTATATGAAAATCAAGTAATTATGCAGGAACACTGATTTTAAAAGTGAAGAGATTTTGCTGAGTCTGTTCAATAAAATAGCGGTTGTTGATTCATTGCTAGTTATTGACACTAAGAAAACCACAGGGGCTGATATGCTAGATCCAGGCTTATTGGTTAGTTCTGCTCCAGTTATCTCTGGAGCTCTAACACATATTTAATCTAACATTAATTTCGGGGTTTATCCCTAAAGTCTGGAAAATGGCTCATGTGCTCCCACTGCATTAGGGTGGGGACACT
Source organism: Esox masquinongy (assembly GCA_016801175.1). Classification (NCBI taxonomy): domain Eukaryota; kingdom Metazoa; phylum Chordata; class Actinopteri; order Esociformes; family Esocidae; genus Esox; species Esox masquinongy. Next base: position 59,401 of record JACXGI010002282.1, on the reverse strand, counting down.
AGTGTCCTTGATAACTATGGCCCTATCTATAAATTGTACGGAACAGATTTGAACAGATTTCAGTCTTGCTTTAGATCTGGGTGCAGTACTACCATAGTGACTACACTGGTTGAAAATTATATTGTCAAAGCTGTAGGCCTAGATGAAATGAAATTAAGCTGTGTTGCTCTGTTTGTTGGCCTGTCGAAGGCGTTCGGTACAGTAGCTCACTCAATCTTATTGAAAAATTTGTTTTTATTGTGCCTGGCCAAGGACACCTGCCTTCCACTTCAAAATTAGCTTAGTGACAGAACACAGGCTATTGTAGCTGCTGGTATTAATACTCAATTTATTGTAGTCCACAATGGGTCCAATTTCAATTAATATGCTGATCACAGAATACAATACGCTGCAGCTCCCTCTCTTGAAGAACCTGTTGCACATCTGCAGTCTGATTTCCAACTGTTGCAAAAATCAGGATAATAATAATTGCAAGTAAAACTAATTACATGCTATATTCTAAGTCACATAACCTAGCTTTGAATGATCCTTAAATTACTTGCCCAGGTGGTTCTTTTATAGAACTTGTTATTACAAATATTTTGGGACTTGGTTGGATGAAAGTCTGTCTTTTAAAGTAATGTAAGTGAGTTGGCAAAAAAATCTAAGATTAAAATTGGGTTCTTTTATAGAAATAAGTTATGTCTGTCACATTAACATAGAAAGGATATTGTGCAAGCAACTTTTATGTTGCTGCTAGATTATGGTGATATACTATATACGCATCCCTCAGCTTCTGTACTCAAATCTCTGTATGCAGTCAGTCATTCAGTCGTGCGTTTTATCACTGGTGCACAATTTTGCACACATTACTGTCTGTTACATGCTTCAATTGGCTGGGAGTCACTGACATTTAGAAGGGACGGACATTGGTAGATGTTTTTATAGAAGTCATGCAAAAACGTCCTGATTAACAGAGAAAATTGGTTGGACGAAATGCAGGTACCAAACACGCTCTCATGACTGGATAGTTCTGGAGATACCGCGGGCCAATTCAGAACTGGGTAAAATGGCTTTTGAATATTTTGCCCCACACTCACTGAATGCCAGTGATCTTAAGTTAAATGTTTTAGTGCCTATAAGACATTTTAATTTTTTATTGTCATTTGTAATTGTTTTTCTTAATGTGTTTTATTTCCATTTTGTATGTTTTTATTCTTGTAATACAGGGCTCAGCTGTAAAAGAGACCTTGGTCTCAGTTGATTCTCTGTGTAAATAAAGGTAAATAAAAAATGAAATTAAAATGAAAAAATTAATGATTCACTGGCTACTGACTGTATTATTATTGACAGTTGTATGGACGTGTCTGCTAAGGGTCACAATGTATAGACTGTTCTATTAGTCCGAAACATGTTGATAGCTAGCTAGTTTCTTGTGTTTGGTCAGTGATGGGTCAAATGCTCAAAGGTTGATTTGTGCATAACTAAGTCCATGTCCTTATCGTTTGACGTTTTGGCTTTAAGTGGTGTTGATTATCGGCAGAATCTGCTGTGTTTGATGTTGGTCTGGCATCAGATGACTGCAGAAGGTTTTTGTTTCCAGCCCAGCGCCTTATTCTACCGGTCACGGATGGTTGATGAGTTAGAACAGACATGTTAGCGTTGGTCTGGAGCTAAAACCTGCAGAACCTGTGCTGTAGTGGATGGTGTGGTGATGTCTCTGACAGTTGTGTTTCTTCCATAGAGAGAACCAGAGCAGGAGGAGAAGCCTGAAGACATCAACATGCCTCCGAAGTTTAAACGACACCTCAACGACGAAGAGGTCACCGGTTCAATCCGCAGTGAGAGGGTGAGTCCTGGAGGGCGGTTTATTTATTTTTATTTTTTACATTTGTACAGGATTTTTCAAAAGCATAGAGATAGGGAAACCTACAGTGCCATCAATAAGTATTAGGACTGTGACACAGGTTTTGATGATTTGGCTCTGTACTCCAGTACATTGGATTTAAAATGAAACACTGACTAAGCAGTTCAAGTGCAGACTGCCATCTTTGACTTCAGGGTATTTACATCCATAAACCCTGAACTGTGTAGGAATTAACAACTCTTTTCACACACAGTCCCCCATTTTAGGTGACCAGAAGTAATTGGACAAATTAGCATAATCTTAAATACAGTTGTCAAATTTAGTACTTTGTTGCAAATCCTTTGAATTCAATGACTGCTTGAAGTCTGTCACCGTAGACATCACCAGGCGCAGGTTATCGTTTAGACAGGTGACTACAGTCTGCGTTGTGGGTGGCATAAAAACCTCCAAGTGTCCCAAGTTGTTTCCCTAAATCTAAATCAAGGCCAGTGGGCAGCTTTTGTGAATTAGATTACAGCGTACCAACCATTATAGACCTTGGATGACCCTAAAACATTTAAAAACAACAACATGTCCAAGCCAGTATAAATTCAGTTCAGGCCAGTGTTTTGGCCCAGCTGACTGGACTGGGTTTCCCTAAAAACATGGCATTTCACACGAGGTCGGAGACTTATGTCTTTCGTCAAAATTAGCATAGTGTGCATGATCTGCGTTCCGTACCCTTTCTCGATAGCAGCACTAAAGCGTTTGATGGCACCAACAGGAAAAGTGCAGTTGTGCACAAATATTTAATTAATTATAGGAAATATGTAAATTTTTAAATAATTGGTGAATTGGTAACGAACAATAAGGTCGATATGATAGGAGCACAACCAGAAACCTCTCCACTTGAGTGAGATTTACATAACCAGCCTTGTGTGTTTCAATTCTCCACCTGAGTGAGATTTACATAACCAGCCTAGTGTGTTTCAATTCTCCACCTGAGTGAGATTTACCTAACCAGCCTAGTGTGTTTCAATTCTCCACCTGAGTGAGATTTACGTAACCAGCCTAGTGTGTTTCAATTGTCCACCTGAGTGAGATTTACATAACCAGCCTTGTGTGTTTCAATTCTCCACCTGAGTGAGATTTACGTAACCAGCCTAGTGTGTTTCCTTTCTTCAGCGTGCTCCATTTTGCAAGTAGTCTATTTAGGGCTTTTAGCTGAGATTTGGTTTAACCCAATATATAAGTATAGTACATAATCACTAGAGGACTCAGCCATTCCCTAAAATCCTCCCTATGACTCATCTCCTGTTAACAGAATCAATAAAGAGATTCCCAACCTTTTTCCCCCAGGGCATCTTTTTTCACAATGTAAATCAATTCCCTAGCAGGTCCAATTTCTACCACTTTAGAAGGCTGTAGTTTAGCTCCTCGATGTCTTAGAGATAAATAGAAGATTTTCTCATGTGCATATTCCCAATTGCACTCAGAGCTTCCACTTTCATTTTACAGCTTGTTTTTATTGGTTCTTTGCAAATTGGTTTTGTTATGGATCAGTATAACATTGTGAATTGTATTTGTTTTTAATACTATTAGATTTGTTTCTAATAATGGTCCAGCAAGCCCCACTATGAAACATTAGTGTTGGTAATCCATACTAAAATCACTTTGAAAGTATTAGGCAAACTACCTTCTTAACCAGGTGAATGTTCCTAGCTACAAAACGCACAGGTGTTTTTAAAAAGAATGCATTTTCCAAAATGAGGAAACAGGAAAATGTGTTCATATCGTATCCAATATCAGTAGTGGCGGAATGTCAATGGTGCCTTTCCTCAGTGTCTGACCCTTGACCTCTAATCTCTCACAGAGGAACCTTCTGGAAGAAGAATCTGATGAAGAAGAGGACTTTTTCCTGTAAGTAATAATCCCACATTGTTGTTGGTAATGGCAGCCTACTACCCCTAAAGTTAGTTTGTGGAACTAACTGATTCACTGTGCTTGTCTTTCAGGAGGGGGCCGACTGGACCCAGATTCGGAACAGGAAATGACAAAATCCGACAGTAAGTTTGCGCCAGACTAGCTGAGTAATAATATATGTTCTTAAAGTGTTAGGCTTTCACAAGGCAGTTTAAATAAACAGTCATTTTTGTGTGAATAGAAAGGAAGAATATTTTCATCTATGTGCCTGTTCTGCTGAGACTTCTTGACAATAGTTACTTCTTTCTGTTCAGAAAAACCATTGATTGTCTTGGAAGTATGCTTCAAATATTGTCATCCGAAATGGTTACACTATGGCTTGTGGTTTATAATATGGAAATATGAAGTGGTCATTTGGACTCATAGATGTTTTTCTTGCTTGTATGACAGTAAGACTGTATTTATTATATTCCTCAACGTCTCATCTTTTTCAGAGTCTTCTTAATTAAAAACACTCACCTCACCCAGACAACTAAACATTTTCAAAAATTGCCCTGTAAGCTGGATGGATGCGGGCCACTTCTTGTTGTTCATGGTGTTTATGTTCAGAACAAATGGCTGTTATAACAACACTGTAAAGCGCAGTGCGTGACCTCTGCAGAATGTTGCTTTACAGCCTCTGGGTTCCAGTTTAGTGTCCAGTGTGACACAACCATGCCTTATCCTATATTAGTGTCACACCAAGGCTGTTGAATGCAGCTCAAACCCTGATGAGGCACACCTACAACCACTCCAGCCTCATCAGGGGCAGCATAAAAAGGCCCCATAAAGAAATCGGTGGGTGTAATAAAAGTTCTTTGCTCTAATGCAGTGGATTGTTGATGATGGCGAACATATACTGGGGTTGACATCCATAGCATTGTACTCATATTTTTACCTCAACCAAGTGTGAAATACACATCCAAATAATAACCTAGATATCAGCTCATTTTGCTGAGCATCAATAGGGAGATTTACGATTTCACCTACAAGATCCCTCTGCCACGTATTGCCATGACATTTCCATGGTTTCAGTGGAGTTCCACTAACCTCTTTAGCGTATTTATTAAATGTTTGAAATATATTTATCAGTTGTGACCTCAAAGCTGGAATGGCATTCAAATTCTATAGGCTCACCTATTTATGTTGTTGTAATGTTATAATACAACCCAAAATGGTGTCTTGTGATAAACCTAAGTGCAGCCGCTCACCCTCATCTAATATTCAAGCGGAAGCGTATTATTGTACTCATTGAAATCATAGAACACATATCTCATCCTAGTCCTTAATTATATTCTATCCTGGTCTTCTATTTTGACAATGTACTCTTCATAGTTATGACAATGGAGGTGTGAATGTGTTGTCCCAGAGTTCAGACAGAGAGCCTAGCCCACCGACTGTCTGGGTGTGCTATGAAACATTGTTTACCAGACACGTGATGTCAGAAACACACAAGGTGTTCTGCTCATTTTGTAACACTAGCTCCAGTGCTGTTTCCATCATTGGCTAGTAAAGAGGCTGGTTCTGAGGAAGCGCAGTGTGTTTTTCCACTGTAACGACAGCAGTCCAGAACAGACTAATGAAGAACAGAGCAGGTCATTGTTGAATGTGATTGGCACCAGACTCTGCTGTTCCATTCTCTGGTCACACTGTGATTTTAAACACTGGAGCCACCCCCACCCCCCCCAACCACGCACCTCAGGTCTAATCGTAATGTGTTTTGTTCGAGTCTTGACAGAATGCCCTCTCAGTTATGTTATTCTCCTCAAGTAACACATTGATTTTAGTGAAATCCGGTGAATCATCTGCCTGTGTTTTCATTTGTAACTTTTCCAAAGGAGAACAGAGACAAAGGTTTTTTTTTTTTTGTAAAACATCCATATAAATGGAGGTTTTATTTGGGTAGATGTCTGTCTTTAGGGCCAGTGTTTGACTTGTTTTCATGGAGCCAGTCACTGGCAGAGAAGTAATTGCATTCCTTCACAACACATACTGTACACCGTCTCTTCTCTCAACCCCTGTGTGTTGGCAGTTGTCTTTGTCAGTTGGGTCCAGGTGAGGAGTGTGGTCTGTGTGTGCGTGTGTGCGTGCGTGCGTGCGTGCGTGCGCGCGCGGGCGGGCATGGACGCATATTGACTGCCAGGTAAGAGAATTGGTCTGCAGGTGTGATGGAAAGATTTCAGGTCCTTCTCAGGACAAACAAAAAGTCTGACCTGTCCATGCCTGCAATATAATGTGTTTGTGCGCTCAGTTCAAGTTTTGCGCGCGCGTGTGTGTATCATAAAAATAAAAATATTGGTCAGAACACCTTCAACGGCGTTCACGTTCTGTTTGTGTCGGCATTCACATGGTGCTTTGTTTCCGTCCCTCAGAGTTCAGTCGCAGGTCGATGAGGTCATCGACGTAATGCAGGAGAACATCTCCAAGGTGATTGACAGGGGGGAGAGACTGGAAGACCTGCAAGACAAGTCAGGTGAGTCTTCTTTTTCAGGTCCAGTTCCCATCTACAATACAGAATCTGTATAGAATCTCTGACACAACGTAGCAGTGTCTTTTGAAGTCTGGGTCTGGCTGGAGATTTAAATTGCGTCGCCAATAGGCAACATTCATTTCTCCCCAAGATGGAATTTGTCTTACCATAAACTGCTCTGGTGCTAACTTTGTCCCCATGTTATTGTGCAATTTTCCAGAGGTGTCTGAGAATGAGATTACTCTGCTGTGTAATTATTCTACTTCTCCAGCTGCTGACCACATGGAGTAAAGTGGCCTGCGCAATATCCGCACCAAACAAACTTCCCAATGTAGAGCTTTTAAAAGTGGTAAATGAAGTGAGAAATCCTTTGAATGTAGAACTTAGTCTCTTCAGCGTCACCTTGATCGAGAATGCAGCGGTCACCTGGCAACAGGAGCAGGTACCAGTCTGCAAAGCAGGAGCTAGTTCTTCTCTTCTCCGGATAATAACTGGCCATAATTCAGGTTTCATGGCAGCTGGAAAGAAACCGTGGACTAGAGGAGGACATTGCTTGAACGGTCAATGGTGGACACAATATTATTTTACACTCAATGGAAAATACATTGCATTTGCAAAAGTGTAAGATAAACACCACTTCAAATGAATGGAATCAGCTATTTCAGCCACACCCGTTGCTGACATGAGAATAAAATCAAGCGCACAGCCATGCAAACTCCATAAACATTGTCTGTAGAACAGCCCGTACTGAAGAGCTTAGCGACTTTCAACGTGCCACCATCTCTAAGATGCCACCTTTCCAACAAGTCAGTACTTGGGCAACTGTAAGTGCTGTTATTGTGAGGTATAAAGGTCTAGGAGCAACAACAACCCAGCTGTGAAGTGGTAGACCACGCATGCTCACAATTGGCTGGAGCGGTATACATCTTACTGGCCTAGGAGTCTGGAGCAGTGGAAATGTATTCTCTGGTGTGATGAATCATGCTTCACCATCTTGCAGTCCAATGAACAAATCTGGATTTGGGGGATGCCAGGAGAATGCAACTTGCCCGAATGCATAGTGTCAGCTGTAAAGTTTGGAGGAAAAGTGATAATGGTTGAGCTACAGACAGGACTATAGACCGCAACAACTCCCATTTTGAGTACTGTTCAAAAAGTGGGATTTTCCATTCTGTTTAAGGCTAAGCACAGAAATATACTGAACTCTGCACCTGAAATGTGCGTTGCTCTCTTACTGCACCCCTGACTGGACTGGGAAAACAAAGCAGACACCTCTGTCACATTCAGATATCATGTTAATAGTCCAAATTTATCATTTTGTTGTTTGATAATATCACTGTTTAATGATTGATATTAAGGATGGACCGATACGAAAATTCTGGGCTGATACCGATAGCTGATATTTGTAACACAGTTGTCTTATGACGATACCAATACCAATGTTTTGTCATCTTTCTATATAACTATAATATATTTTATTAAAATATATTTTAATAACAAAGACTCACAAAATAAGTCTAATGGAAAATGTTTAAATTATATATAATAATAAATACACATGGTCTTTCTGTTATTATGCATTAGACAATGCCTGGATATAAATGCAGTAAATAAGGTATTAGACTTACAAACTAACTAACAAAAATGCAAACGAAAATAACAATGAAACAATGGGACAGTACTATAATTGTACAATACTGATTGCTGGCTGATATATCGGTGCATCCCTAATTGATTGAAAAAACGTATGAATGTTGTTAATATAAAACATTGACTTAATACAAATATTACTACCACTAAAAATAATAATAATAGAAATATACTGTACATTTTAAGAATTACTGTACATTTGGGTCTCCTTTTTGGAAAAGTGGCCTGAAAACACTGTGGTCTGTAGGCTATTTTCAGCATGTCTAATGGGAATGGAATGGGGGAGTTTTCTGAAGCATCCATCTGAACTCAACTCCACACATTACAATGGAGTTGTGTTGACCAGGGTGGGCGAACCAGGGCTCTGACATCAAACTCCTGACGGCCCTTCTCTTATTATTACGGGTCAGAACAAAATGTGGTGACGACACACGTGCGCGCGCGCACACACACACACACACACACAGAGAGAAGGGCAGCTGTGGCATGTCTGGAGTAAGTGATGAAGTTTGCTGTCACAACAATGTTAAGAGGTGTATTTTGTAAGCATGAGCAGAGCTCTAAGGAGATGGTAGAGGATGTAGGAAGCCCAACTGAACAAATCAAGGGGTTCTGCCTATTTAAGGTTAATTATATGATGTCTTCTTTATGTTCAGTGCACCAAAGAGTTGTTTACAGGAATGACCTGCACACATTGACTAGATTAGTGTGTTGTCTGTCTCGTTCTCTCTCACCCACTGTCTCTGTCTTTGACTTGCTCGTTCCTTCTATGTTGTTGTGATGATGAGATGGAACACAGTACCACATCTGGAACACATCAGAACCCTGTGTAGGAACTGTAACAGAGGTTCAATGTTGCATATTTGTGAGGCCTGAGACTTGGCTTTAGGTTTCTGTATTGCGAAAGCTAATGGATGCTGGTAAAGGTTGAGGATGCTGGGAAAGCTCAAGGATATTGGTAAACGCTCCGGTATCCATGTGTAACCTCTGGCCCTGTGGTGTCTGTCTGTGGTCCAGGATTACAAGGTTCTCTCCACTCAACCCATTACTGATTACTCATTGTGTCATTAGTCCCGTCTGTATGTAGTGGGGCTGGAGCAGGCTCAGATCTGTTAACAAGCAGAGACGAGCGGGCTGTCAAACAACTCTGATAGCATCAAACTACATAAACCTGGAAACGCAGAAGGAACTTTTTTTTCCCGATGACCACATTAGGTTGTTGAGGTCATCCGGTCTATTTTGATTTAAGTGACTGGAGAGTCTTGGAGAGTCTTAGAGAGGCCGCGTTAGATTATTGGTGAGGCACTTGTTAGTCACAGAAACTAGGATTGCATCTCACACACACATGCTGTTCACACACTTTTTCCTTTACCTGTTTTCCTCCCCGGTTTTCTCCCCCTCCCCCATGTCTTCCCCTCCCCTGTGATGGCCTTCCAGAGAGTCTTTCTGACAACGCCTCAGCCTTCAGCAGCCGAGCCAAGCAATTGCACAGGAGGATGTGGTGGAAAGATGTGAAGGTGAGTCAACCTGTGTGTGTGTGTGTGTGTTCCGTGTGTGTGTGTGTGTGTGTGTGTTCAATGTATGTGTTTGTGTAATTCTTATGTCTGTCTTCCCTAGATGAAGGCTGTTATAGCTCTGGTTGTGGTTGTTCTGCTGCTCATCATCATCGGTGAGTATGCCTAAACACACACACACCGGATTGATCAGGTGATGACCGCACTGATACAAAAAATAGCATCAATTACTCACTTAATCCGTCTCTCTTTTTGTCTCTATCTCTGTCTCTCTTAGTTCCAGTGATCTTGCGGTATCGCTAGAGTCTTACCAGGTGGAGGAGGAATCTCATCTCCTCTTTCTCCTCTGCCTCTTCCTTCCATTCTCCTGCACACAGTCCTCCACACCAGCTAGGGGGCTCCACCCAGCCTCCCGGACCCCTGCTGTGCCAACTTGTGTGGCTCTGGGCAGACACTTTCCTTAACAACAGATCTAGAACCAATGCTGACTTTGACCATTGGGGTGGAAAACCCCAAACTGGCCTGAGATCAGTGACCCCATCTCGCCCTGGTCTGTGAGTCAGGGCGGGGGGACACACGAGGCATCATGTTAGCGTAATGTAGGGGTTGGGTTTGCATCCCAAATCACAAGTCTTTATGGGAATCTGGTGTAATTTGGGATGTGACCCTTATCAAAAAGGAGAACTCCATTTATTACCTTTCAGCCAGCCAAAAAGGTTGCATTTCATATCACGTAGTCGGATTATTACGCCGGTTGATCTGTATGCTGCTGCCTCAGTCCATCAATAGCTTAGAAATAGGCGTTGTAAAGCACACCAAAATGTTCCAACGTGAAGAATGTAACCACCACCTCAACCCACAACAGATTTTAGAATGCTTTTTGTGCCAGAAGTGAAAATGAGGCAATGCTTACATCTCAATAATCTACAGTGACCTCCTCTTACTTGTCTCTATTCCTTGTCTCCTTCCCATCATCCAGTTTGAGCTTACACTAGCACAGGGCTTCCAAAACATTTCTGGCCTGTGACCCTGTTTTCATGTGGGAAAAAAAATTGCCAACCCACTATTGAAGAAATAAAAATGTAAGTTATCATTGTCCAATATTTACTTTTTAAATTGGGGTTATGATAGCCTTATGAGTCAGTCTGAAAATCTGAGTGCAATCGTTTTGTAGAATTTTCTGTAGAAATTACATATTTCCTTAAGTCTGGTTGAGTGGCAGGTCTAGTGCACTCTGTTCTGTTGAGCCCTGTAAGGCTTGTATTCATTGTAGAGCGCTACAGCACATGCTTCCAGGAGTGTTCTGGTTGGGCAATTGTAACTTAAACATAAAAAATATATAACCACTTTTTCTTTTCTTTTTTTATAACCGTGGTTCTTTGAAACCAAATGAAATGTTCAGTTTCACTAGTGAAGTTGTCAAATATGGTGACCACCAGCATGGTCGCGACCCCTAGTTTGGAAACCCCTAGTTTAGGACAGATTCTGGCCAGTGTGAGGAAGCCACTGTAAAGTACTGAGAGGGACAGTGTGTCCAGCTAACCTTTTGTAACGCATGGCAATCTCATATCCTGTCTGTAATGCTGGGGTGGCTGTCTCTCTCCAGATGGTTGAATTTGATTCTGTACAAAGTTATTGTTTCTGTTAGTGATATTGACTCTGGTTGGAAGGTCAACGTGAAGCTTCTGAATGTCTGCTGCTATTCCCAATAACCTGTAGAAGCCAAGTGACAGACTTCACTCTTCTGCAGGTGTTTTTACCACCGCTTGTTTGTGTGTGTGTGTATGTGTGCCAGTGATTTGAATGATTGGGGTGGCATAAACACTGGCCTAACACTGTCTGATGTGATGGCAACACAAAATCTGGCATAGCTGTACGAAACAATAACCCCTAACATTGTCATTACTTTTTTAAATGTAATTTATTTGAGGTGTAAATATTTAATTTTGTGTTATACTTTGGTATTGCATTGGCAAGCTGTGAAATACTGTAATGATTCTCTGACATAATAAAATGGTTTTAAAGAGAATGCATCTGAATTGGATTGGAGTGGACTAGTTGGGTCATGTTGATGTGATACAGCGTTGTTTGGATTGTAGGCAAAGGATGAAAGAAGTGTTGTGTCAATAGGGAGGACAAAAAGCTGGTTATCATTTGGTAGAAAGAGATTTGTGTGCCTTTTTCTCCCCTCAGGTCAGAGAGGGTGCGTGTGTGGAGACGTAGCGTGTGTGGACAAGGA
>JACXGI010002282.1:0-36355 GCA_016801175.1 Esox masquinongy | reverse complement strand
AATTAGAGGACAGAAGGGACATCTGAAGTTCCCATTTAATGGGTTTAGAGGACACTAGGACAGAGCAGGATCAATGTTTAACACTAACAAACTTGACTCTGAACAAAGAAAAAGCTAAATCCTCTTTCTTTTGTAGGTACAAAAACAACAAATTCAAGTAAATAATGGAGGATGGTGTATGGTCTGAAAAGGAACTCACTGACCAATGTGGAACCGTCTTTCCGACACAATGCTTCTGATTGGTTGAATCTCTGAGGACAAAACAAACCTACATATAGGTTTTGAATCCCCCTGATGGTCAAGAAAAGGGTGATCTGATCCCTGAGCAGTGGTTAGTCATCATGTTTCTTCTTCTTGCTCTCTGGTGTGCCGTTGTCATTGGCTTGAGAGAAGTGATCTGACATGGCTGTTAAAGCTCTGTACCGATGGGAAATGGTGTTCTTCACCTCCTTAGGCAGTTCAGCATAACTACAGGAATATTGACAGGATTGATGGATAAATACAGAAATGCGAAAACCTAGACTAAGTTAAACTGACAAGATCCACTATGATTAGTTTTCATTATTCTTAAGATACTGTAAGTATACTGTCCTCTAGTGGTACAAAAGAGGAGTAGTAAAGTGTGACAAACAGACATCTGCTAGCAAAATTATAGTCCATCTTACGTTTTGTCAAATCCATCTGGCTGAAAACAGGGGTCCCATCCAAAATCTCTGGGGCCTCTAGGCTCAACAATACAGCCCTGCACAGGTCAGACAGAGGGCATGTCATTTTAGAGCAGGAGTGCAAAGGTGTGTGTGTGTGTGTGTGTGTGAGAGGGAGAGAGAGAGAGAGATAGATGTGCCCCGACCTCAGTAATTCCTCTGAAGAGTTGTACTGGCTGCTCTTTCCCAGGACAAAAGGCGAATGTACACAGAGCCCAAGCAGACTTGTCCTCAAACCCAGCCAGCATCTTATACAGCCCTGGAGGGGAAGGGAGAGATAGACATACCAACATTACACAGAAACTATTCTATTTAGAACTTCACAGGTAATATGGTTATCATTAATAATACTTCTTCATATGACACGTGACCAGTTACCTTCTGGTTTCAGTTTATCCAGGAACCATTTTCTATTAGAATCAAAAAGGGATACATTTTATAGAGATTAACTGGAAAACATAGAGTCAAACAGTGAATCCTACTGGCTGTACAGAAAGGCTACACACTGGCTTTAGAGCAGTACTCACATGTAGGGACCTGGTAGGCCTTCCAGCGCCCGGAAACACAGACAGGTGTCCTCCACTATCACTGGCCCACCAACCTGACAGGACGTTCACAGACAGAAAGAGCAACATATGAACATCATGGACTGAAGAATAAACCAATAGCTTCAACTTTCCAAACTCCATAGGGATAGTACACACAGACACACCTGTTTTACTGCTTCCTTGCACTTCTGGATGGAAATCTCATCTGGTTCTCCCTGATATTCAGGCACTGAGGGAAAATATTGCATTCCTTCATTAAAACAAAACAACTAAGCTGTATATTTATCATAACATATCATCATCTTATAGATTTTACTCACAGTCAATCTTCTGGGACACTAGTTTATAGGGAAAGTTATCTCCAAGGATCTGAATCACCTGTTTAGACAAATTGTAGCAGGCTTTTAGAATTAGATTGCTTTGTAAGTTCAACTGAAACATCTCTTTTTATAGGGTAATTACACCTCCCGTCCAACTTTCTATTCCTTCGGGGGTTGACTGAACCTAATAAAATGCACATTTAGCAACATATTAATATGCATCCTGGTCATATTCTACGGAAAAGAAGAAATAATCTTAAGTATTTCCCAACCTCTTCTAGTTTCTTTGCGTTTCCAGTCACGAATACCACGGATCGCCCGGCTTGAACAGCCATGTTTAACCGTCTTGTTGTCCGGAAAATAATTACAGATGGACCAGAACTCACCAGACTGCAAATACATCCGGAACGCCATCAGCCAATTACAGAACAGCGCGAAGAATCTCAGCAAATCAGCGTACGGCTAGGAAATATGACAGATTCGTCGTTTCCCAATCGATATTTAGTTGTGTGCAGCTCTGAATAATGTCCGGGTGAACATGCCATGTGGGAAAGATATGTTGCTGCAATGCAAACATTTCTAGCTAAAGAACAGCATGTTTTGGACAATTTGACATGACAATAATTGCTGTCTATGATTCCTGCTTTATTAGGTTACCAGTTATGATATACTGAGATTAATTTTATTTTACCTAGCTTGTTCAAAGCCCTTCGAAAGTTACACGGTTTGTTTACAAGTACAGCATTAGTAAAGATGAGTCTCCTTCCTCGCACTGCCGAGGAGTTCAGCTCTGCAGAATACTGGGAACGCTTCTTCAAGAAGAGAGGAGAGAAGGCTTTTGAGTGGTATGGAGACTACAACAAACTCTGTGGCGTTCTGCACAAATACATCAAACCTCGGGATAAGGTGGGCACATACATTTACATTAAAATCTTTTAGCTGACGTTTTTATCCAGATCGACATAGCGGAGCATTCAATGTTACTGTCACTTTCTTGCTAAAGTACAGAACAGGACAGCATTGCTAACATGTAAGGTTCAGAGATTTGATCCATGTGTTGAAAATGTATTCTACTTGTCTTTCCCTGGTCTTGTCTCCCAGGTCTTGGTGGTGGGCTGCGGTAACTCTGAGCTGAGCGAGCAGCTGTTTGACGTTGGCTACAGACATCTGACCAACATTGACATCAGTGAGACGGTGATAAATCACATGAACCAGAAGAATGCCAAGCTGCGCCCAGACCTGACCTTTCAGACAGTGGATGCCACACAGATGCCCTACGAGGACGGAAGCTTCCAGGCTGCGCTAGACAAGGGGACACTGGATGCCATGGCTTCCCACGAGGAGGGAGCTCTAGCTGGGAGGATGCTGACGGAGGTGGGCTGAGGATGTGGAATAGCTACAGAAGTGTCCAAGGGGTTTCAAAGCTGCTTTTCCACCAGCCAACTCTCTCTTTGGAAAGCAATTGGTTGTGTGCAATTCATTTAAAGGTCAATAATGCTTTTAAATTGCGTGTTTTGAAGGTGGGTCGTGTGCTGGGTGTTGGAGGCCGCTACGTGTGTGTAACCCTGGCCCAGGAGAGTGTCATCAAGCTGGCTGTGGAGCACTTTGTCCAGGTGAATACATTTGTGCTTATTACAGATCTTATTGTTAGTTAGTTTTTAGCTTTTAAAGGTATGAAAGTATTATTTAAATATGTATTTTACATTTAAGTTTGAGTAATTTATCAGTTGCTAAACTTATCTAGAGTGACTTACAGTAGTGAGTTGCATGCATTTTCATATCTTTATGCAGGCCCCCTTGTGGCATGCAAAACCAGAACCCTGGTGTTGCAAGCGCCAAAGCAATTGTTTTCATGTGAATATTTACTGCTTTTTTTGCATTTTGGAAAATACAAATAGGTAGAGCTGTTTGAAAAAAATGCTTTTGTCCAACTACATGATGTGACAAGGATGATTTTATAGTAGAAGTACTTTTCAGCTGATTTAGGGTATGGGCTGCTCACTGAAAAATCGTGTGTTCTTCAGACACCTACACAATCAGGCTGAGCATTGCAAGAACCAAGGGAAGCTCTGGGAAAACAAACATTATTTAAAATATTAGTCGGTCTGCATGGGGTCAATAGCCTGTTTTGTATTACTTTTACTTCCACCATTGCACATACTGCAGATGACCAGGAGAGGGCGACCATTTTAAATACATCTTATGGATGTAGAGTAAATACACATTCAATGTTGTTAATGCTTGGTACAGAATTGTATATCTGGAAATGCTGGACACAGGTGTGAAGGAGACAACTTCTGTAGGTAAAGATTAATTAGACCAAAAAATGTTTCTGTTGAGGCCACCCCATTCCTCTGGAGGTTTGTAACACAGTTTTCTGATGCTCAGGAGTCTCAAGGCCTATCAAAGGGATGATTCAAGAGAATACATCTGTTATCTCTCTGCTTAACCTTGAGCTTGGAGTCTTGAAATATTTGTTTGGACATATTTGCAATATTTGTTTAGCCTTATCAGTGTCTCATGAGCTAGTGGAGGTTGGTTTTCTTGCGCTTGGTTATTACATTTGGGGAATGATAGGTGGTACAAGGCCCTGTTATGTCTATTTCACTCCCTTGTTAACCCTAATTTTACTAGGTAAGTGAACTAAGAAGACATACTCATTTACAGTGGTTACCTGTAAGCCACTAGGGTTAACTGCCATGCTGAATTTTCACTTCAGAGGCTAGGGGATTTGATCTAACAACCTTTCCATTTCTCTCACCACTAAGCTACCTGTCGCCCCGGACCTTAAGGGGGGCGACCAAAGGTTTACCAGAAAGTACAATCAATTAGTTTCCTAACTTTACAAATTGTATCATAACTTATTAAGATTCCACTCTGGAATTTGATATTCCTGTACAGCTTATTATGTTCAACAATAGAATGAAACATTTGCAAAATCCTAAAGAAGGCTTTATTCGATATTAATATTTTTTCAATATTCATAAAATGTTTAATGTTATTGAAACTAATATTACATTGTAAACATAAAGCTATTTATGATAAAGCTCATATGACACCAACGGTTATTTGTAGCTCCTAGAGGTAAAATGTGATAAAGACTTAAAAGAGGCCCAAAATGTCACATGTATGCAAGTTTCTTTTACTTCTTGATCATGCTTTTAGTTACAAATGTCAACAATCCTTCGTTTAAAGGAATATTCTGTGGGTTAAATTGTGTAAAAATGCAATAAATCGTGTTTTATGTCTTTTTTTGCCATGATTTTTTTGCAGAATCACAGTTCATGCACTTGTTGTAAATCACTCAGGATGAAAGCGTCCACTAAATAACTTGACTTTAAATGTAGGTGGGCTGGGCTGTGCGACTGCACTGTCTGGGTGACCCAGAAAGCCATGAGGACTCCTCCTTCGCCCTGCCCGTCTTCGTGCTGGTCTGCACAAAGTTCCGCCAGCCGATGCCCATACCGATACTGGAGATGTGCCAAGGGGAAGACGGGTCGCCCATGAGGCTGCCTGGGGTGGCAGACCTTCTGTCTGTGGTGAGGGAGCGCCAGGCGTATGCCATGCTTAGGCAGAGGCTCCGTACGGCAACGGATGTCAGCAGCACCCCCTCCCTGACCCTCTGCCACGCCAACACTGGGCAGCCCCGCTACACCCTTACTGTACAGGACTGTGCCCCCGGTGCCAAGGTGCCCCGTGCCAACCACTTTGCCATTTTCATAGGTAAGTGATGGGACCTATTATACTGGTTGGGAAAATCCATATCTGAAAATAAATATTTTTTCTCTGCTTTGCTCCTGGCTGCAGTTTAAACCTTGCTTTTCTTTTATTAACTCACCATCCAAAGTGCCTCAAGCTAGAGAGTCTGATTGGCTGTACGGCACGGCTGAGGGGCGTGGCCAACTGGCAGCTAGTGCCAACTTCAGGCGGCTGATTGTTGTGGCAATGCACAGGGGCCAGGAGTATACGGACATGCAGGCCGTCCAATCAGAGCTCTCCCAAATGGTAATGGAACTTTCCCCTCCGGGGATGCCAGCCAATCAACAGGTAAGAAAGAGTTAGTCACTTAGCAGACTCTTGAGCAGTGCATTCACAATAATATAGCTATGTGGGAAAACCACACAACCCAGTAATAGTAAGTACACTTTACTCAATGAGTAATTACTATTATGGGTTGTTGGGTAAAAAAATGACCCTTCCCCCATTCCTTTACCTGTTCTCCCTCTCTCCTGGTCTTCACCTTCCTCTCTCACCCTGTAGATTCCCTTCCTCTCTGTGGGAGGAGAGCTAGGCTGGAGGGAGGTGGTGAGCCGGGGCACCAGTGACCTGAGCGGTCAGTATTCTGTAGAAGATGTGAGAGGCGAGGATGGTCAGCTATACCGACGACTGGTGTTCCTGGGGAATGAAGGGCTGGTCCAGTCAGAGAGTCGCCTTACCAACCCTGCAGTCCCAGGTCTAAACGAACATTCCTCACACTCACACAGGTCTTGAGTTCTTCTTCAGTGGCTAACAGTCTTTTGAACTTCAGCGTCTTCGTCCCAGAGGAAGAAAAAGAGCAGAAGGAAAGCCAAGCCCTCTGTGCCACCTCCCTCCCAGACACCAGGTTTTGTCCTGACAGTGGACAAAGGCTTCCTCTGCTGTGCCCACCACAGAGTCATGGTAGCTGGCCTTGCCATGTTAGATGTGGGCTCCGACCACATTAAAGGTAGGTGTGTTTTTGCCTGTGTTGTCTCCGAGTCAGTTATGCCTATGCTGACATCTGTCTGACACTGGACAAACCCTTTTAATCAAATCCATTGTAGTCGCCTGCATAACTATACTTGTCATTTCTGGCTTAGTGAATCAGCAAGAGGTGTGCTATCTAGCAACGACTTCCATCTATGTCTTTTGCCCCATCCTCTCTGTAGACGTACCAGTGTCTGTGCTCCTGGTTGGGCTGGGTGGGGGAGGGCTGCCCCAGTTCCTGCGGGATTTTGTGCCTGGAGCCCAAGTGGAGGTGGTGGAGCTGGACCCCGCAGTGCTGGAAGTGGCTCAGGGATGGTTTGGCTTCACACCCGATGACAGGCTTACTGTCACACTGGGGGACGGACTGGAGCACATCAAGAACTTGGAGAGAGAAGGTGATTTAAAATGAGAGCAGGAAATAAAATGTAGCTTCCTGAAAAGACCTGCACTATGCACAAAATTAGCATGTTGTCTTGTTTGTACAGGTGGCCATCAGTATGATGTCATCATGTTTGACGTGGACAGTAAGGACCCCAGTTTGGGGATGAGCTGTCCCCCTCCTGCCTTTGTAGAAACAGCCTTCCTTGAAAGAGTTGGCAAGCTGCTTACACCTCGAGGTATGAAAACGTTTCACTTTCTAAGCACCAGTCTGCTTTTGTTTTCAATCTGAAAATGTTTAGGTTCTAATGTTGTGTTTTTATAGTCCTCTCTCTCATCTCCCTCCTCTATCGCTCCTATTTTCTGTGCCTCCCTTCAACAACCTTCTCTCCTTTTTTCCTCTTTCTCTATCTCCTCTCTCCCCTGTCCTCCTTGCTGTCTCTATCTACCACTCTCCTCGTCCTCCGTTCCTCCCCAGGTGTGTTCATGTTGAACCTGGTGTGTCGGGACTCCGTGTTGAAGAACAGTGTGTTGAGTCGTGTGCGGGGTGTGTTCCCTCGCGTGCTGTCTAGGGGCATTGACGGGGAGGTCAACGAGGTTTTACTATGCTCCCGAAAAGCAGAGGAGATGGGCCAGAGGGGTGAGGCTGGGGTCCCTCCCACCCTGCTGACAGCAGGGAAGATGCTACAGTCGGCGCTGTGCATGAACAGTAGTGGAGCAGCAACCTACAGCCCTCAGATTGACATTACTGAGCTGCTTGAGGACCTCAGGGTTGCATGAGCAGAGGGGCGGAGGGTGAGCGAGTGAGGACCATGTGAAGTCACTGATTCTCAAAACGTCTATATGAAATAAAATCGTACAGATGTAGTTGATGATGACTCAATCAAGTAAAGAGTGTTTTATTCTCAATTGTTTCTCTGGTGTTCATTGATGATGAAATATGAATAATGGAATTTTTGGAAGTTTTTTCACTGTCGAGCTTTCACTGTACTGAGAGACCCCTCCTATTGCTGATTTAGATTGCAATACCTCACTCGTGGCCAAAGAATGTAGCAGTGTTATTTACAGTAGGTGAATCCTATGGCATGGTTACAGAGTCCCACCCAGACTACAAGTTTAGGAGGCTGGAAAGTCTCTACGAGGTGGGTGTGATTTAAATAGCCCATGACTCTAGGCGGGTAATATTTCCTGTCTGTCATTCCGAACTAACCTTATAGCCTGGCTATATCACTGGGAAATAGTTGCTTTAGATCTCAAGTGGGCGTTGAGATTTTGTCTTGAAAATCCTAACAGATTTCTACGCATGCGCAGCGAGAGAAACTCCGTAAGCTGTCAGACGGATCGAACCCAAAGTCCATAGGAGGAAATGTTACGGTCACAACTCTGACTTTTGGAGACGTTTTTTTAACAGTAGTAATACTTAAACGCGCGGTTCGAGTAGAACTTGCTGGTACTAGTGTGGACGGACGTTTGGGTTAGGCTTACGAGCCAAACAGTGACAAGTTGGACTTAAAAGTACTGTACTGGCACTGCACTGTCTATACCATCAACCAAGGCAAGGCAAGAGTGGCAAATAAAACATGAATGTATGTTTAATAATTAATGAGTATTCAAACTTTCTAGATTTTTAGCCATGTTCTGTAGCTTGCTGACCGCGCAGTTTGTTAAAAGTACTGTAGCTAAGTAATGCACTTCACTCAACACTTGAAGTTGTCCTTTGTCGTTTATTTACAGTACTGTAGCTAATAAAGCTAACGGGTTAAAGTAGCCAGCCAGCTAGTACTACTAATGCACTACTGTGTACTAACGTTTTTACGTTACTAATGTAGCAAAGTAAGTATATCACTTTTTTGTCATTTACAGTAACTTCAGCTAGATGTCAAACTCGCTTTTCTCTTTTTTTCTCAGCTTTACTGAACCAGAGAGGTTGGATGGTGTTCTGTGTGCAGGTGGTTGACAGTCGGATTGACGGCTCCGTCACCATGGGCAACCGGGGGATGGAGGAGCTTATCCCCCTGGTCAACAAGCTCCAGGACGCCTTCAGCACCATCGGCCAGAGCTATAACCTTGACCTGCCGCAGATTGCTGTCGTTGGCGGCCAGAGCGCTGGAAAGAGCTCCGTCCTTGAGAACTTTGTCGGCAGGTATATCCATCAGTTAGAACAATAATCAACAAAACAATCAAATAATGCATGCAGAAAACCAACAGGAATGTTGATGTTATTCAATAATAGGATGTCTGTTTTGAGTTTGGCAGTGATTCATGTCTCCCAGACCTCTCCAAATGAATGCACATGGAGACAGGGATCTCCTATTTAGTAAGGGTGGGCATGGATTGTATACTAAACCCTCTACCATTTAAGCAGTGCCTGTAATTCTGACTTTTCTCCAAAGTGATCAGTAACTGATTAGTAAAATCATTTTATAATTCACTGTATAAAAGTGTGATAGTGCTGTAACCGGAAGTGTTTTTACTGATGAATGAACGGACTGTTATTCAATGTGCATGAATTGAATAGCTTCGGGACAACGTTGCAGTGGCAGCTTATCAGCCAATGGAGATGTTGCTTATTGGATGTGTGGCTTTCCCTTTATTCTTTAACCCCACTCCTGAAAGTGCAAGAAATTCTAGTTACTGTCTTGTTTTAGTAAACTGGATAGAAACCAAATCCAAGATTGTGCATCTTATGGTAAGATTATTCAACTTGATACAAAATTACTAGATACCTTAAAGGGGTGGCCTAATCTACCCAAAATCACACATTGACATGATATTCATTGTTAAATAATACAAATATATGACGGTAACAAATGTTTTAAAATGTTTTTCTCTTTCATAGTTGTAATAAGTTAGCAAGCAATGTAAAATTTGCTGGAGAATTCTGTTCATTCAACTCAAATCCCACAATGCAATGCTCTCTCTCGACAGGCTGACTGGCTAGGTTCATTTATGTGTCAGTGGCCAGGTTGTTAGAAAATGTGAAATGGGTTGTGTGAGTTTGTAAAGAAAGGTGCAAGAAGACAGAGGACAACCACTTTGTGTCATTAAGGATATTAATCAGATTGTGCACTTTGTACTTCCAGTATATTTTAACCAAATGTTGTATTGTAATTTATGATGAGTTTGATGTTCTAGACAAGTATGCCCATACCATCTATTGACTGGCGTTGCGATCAGAAGTGCAGACTGTTGTTTTAAAAGCAGTATTAAATGTGATAGTGTGTTTTTCCCCATCTGCAGTGTGGGGAATACACCGATCAGCCATAATATTATGACCACCTGCCTAATATTGTGTAGGTCCCCCTTTTGCCGCCAAAACAGCCTTGAGTCGTCAAGGTATGGACTCCACTAGACCTTTGAAGGTGTTCTGTGGTATCTGGCACCAAGATGTTAGCAGCAAATCATTTAAGTTCTGTAAATTGCGAGGTGGGGCCTCCATGGATCGGACCTGTTTGTCCAGCACATCCCACAGATGCTCAATTGGATTGAGATCTGGGGAATTTGGAGGCCAAGTCAACACCTTGAACTCGTTGTTGTGTTACTCAAACCATTCCTGAACCATTTTTGCTTTGTGGCAGGGCACATTATCCTGCTGAAAGAGGCCAGTGCCCTCAGGGAATACCATTGCCATGAAATGGTGCACATGGTCTGCAACAATGCTCAGGTAGGTGGTATGTGTCAAAGTAACATCCACATGAATGGTAGGACCCAAGATTTCCCAGCAGAACATTGCCCAAAGCATCACACTGCCTCTGCCGGCTTGCCTTCTTCCCATAGTGCATCCTGGTGCCATGTGTTCTCTGGGTAAGCGACGCACACGCACCCGGCCATCCATGTGATGTAAAAGGAAACGTGATTCATCAGACCAGGCCACTTTCTTCCATTGCTCCGTGGTCCAGTTCTAATGCTCACGTGCCCATTGTAGGTGCTTTTGGCAGTGGACAGGGGTCAGCATGGGCACCCTGACTGGTCTGCAGCTATGCAGCCCCATACGCAACAAACTGCAATTCACTGTGCGTTCTGACACCTTTCTATCAGTACCTGCATTAACTATTTCAGCAATTTGTGCTACAGTAGCTAGTCTGTTGGTTCGGACCACACGGGCTAGCCTTCGCTGCCCATGTGCATCAATGAGCCTTGGCCGCCCATGACCCTGTCGCCGGTTTTCAGCTTTTCCTTCCTTGGACCACTTTTGATAGGTACTGACTACTGCAGACCGGGAACACCCCACAAGGGCTGCAGTTTTGGAGAGGCTCTGACCCAGTCGTCTAGCCATCAAAATTTGGCCCTTGTCAAAGTCGCTCAGATCCTTATGCTTGCCCATTTTTCCTGCTTGTAACACATCAACTCTGAGGACAGAATGTTCACTTGCTGCCTAATATATCCCACCCACTGACAGGTGCCATGATAATGAGATTATCAGTGTTATTCACTTCACCTGTCAGTGGTCATAACGTTATGGCTGATCAGGGTATATTGCTGTTATATGTTATTACATGATTTCCTGCAATCACAGATAGACCAAAACAAAAACAAAATATTTGCTGACTAATAGTACACAGGCTTTAACAATTATTAATATATATGTATTTGTGGGTGTATTACCTTCAAGGGACATTTTATAGATGTGGCCTGGGAAGCATCCCAGTCAACCAGGCCTGTTATCAAAACGACTTGTAATGCTATATATGGTCTAAAGACAGCTCACAGATGACGTAAATGATCATTTTGATCATAAAATAATCTTTAAGACCATGGGGTCACATTGAGGTTGTTTTGACCAAAGTCCAGCATCTATATGAAACAACTTCATTACTGAATATTTTGAAACCGTTAGATGTATGCGTTCAATCGAGTAATCAAATATCAACGAAATCTGTGATTTGGACTGCATTTTGGGATTTGTTGTTCAAATATGACCTACTTAATTGTACAGTGCAAGTTTCCTGTAACGTTTTTCAAAATAAACATAGTGATAGGGTGTTTTACCCCTCAAACATTTGAATCCATCATTGGATGGGATGTACAATTATGGAAAAATTAAGTACATCCCCTGAAAAGTTTTCTTTTTGCAAGTATTTGGTCATTTGGAAAGGTATTCTTCATTTCAACAATATTGGCAGATAAAGGTAACCTAATTTAACAACTTACACTGAAAGATTATACTTTACAATCATTATATCATCAGAAATCTACAGAAATGCCATTTCGTAATGTGGAAATAATACACCCTCACTTAATTAGCCATTTGTTTGAAATAACTTAATGTAGCCATTTCTTTTTACAGTCTGTCAGTCTCTAACATCTACTGGGGGGAATTTTTGGCTACTCTACTTCACAATACTACTTCAACTGTGTCAAGTTTGCAGGCTCTCTTGCATGTGTGGCCCGCTTCAATACCCCTCACAGCATTTCGATAGGATTGAGATCTGGGCATTGACTTCTGTTGCAGCTCTGCTTGTGTGTTTTAAATCATTGTCCTGTGGCCAGATCCATGTTCAGTTTTTTGACAGATGGGGTCACGTTCTCCTCAGTAGTTCTCTGGTACAATATGGAATTCATGGTTGACTCAATAATGGCATGTTGGCCAGGCCGGGAGGCTATAATACCATAATCTCTTTTTTGAGAGCAGCAGTTTTTTCCTTCATGACCTCCAATGTAGGCCAGGTTTGTGCATATTCTGACAGTTGACTCATTCACTTCAACATTGATTGTGGCAAGAGAGGCCTGTAGATTAGATTAGATTCAACTTGATCTCTTGATTTACCTCAATACAGCTATGAGCATCTGGTGGGACAACCTGCCTTATGTAGATCGCCAGTGGTCTGGAATTGTCTCCATTTGTAGATCTTATATGTGAAATGATATGCTTCAGATTGCTTGTCAGCGGCTCTGTGACCCCTCTCTAGACTGAGGGGCATCAGTAGTCTTTCAGAGGTCCGCGGATATGTCTGTTGACGTGATACCAGACAGCCATATGGGCAAGACCAAGTTTCTAATCTTTATGGAAAACTGGACCCTCCTAAATTACTCGTTAATGATTTTCTAATTATTTGCACCTGTTTTGGTGCACCTGATTCAAATTTTAGGCATTTTATGTGATGGTAAAGGTAGGGGTGTACTAACTTTTCTGCATAAGGAAATTTCATTTCTGTGTATTTTGTTGCATGTATGGTTTTAAAGTTAAAAACATTTCGGTACAATCTTATTAAATTGGGTTATCTTTATCAATGAATGTGGTTAGAATGTTCCTCAAATGTCCATATAAAAAATACAACTTTCTAGTGGGTGTACTTACTTTGACATTAGATCTGTGCGAGGTTAGAATACAAATATTAAAGCATTGAATGCTCCCAGGATCACAGTGGGCTCCAGGATGAAATGGAAGAAATTTGGAACCGCCAAGACTCTTCGTAGAGCTGGTTGTCTGGTCAAGTAACCGGGCCAAACTGGCCTTGGTCAGGGACTTCTGCATAAGGACATTTTTGGTTTGTTTATTTTAATTGCATAGCTGCTTTTTCTGTGTGAGATTTGCTAAACTAGGTTACCTTTATCAATCAATGTGATTGGAATTATTTAAAATGTGTAAAAAAAAAAGTATATATACAGCTCCGGAAAAAACCACCATAACCCCCATGAAGGTGCAGGGAATTATGAACAGAATAATTATATTTATTTTGTGGGCAGATAACATATCATTGTCATTTTGGTATTGCTTGTTATTATTTTACTCTTGTTTCTTAATTCCTTAAACCTAATTTACAGAGAACTTATTTAATGGCTTGGTTGTAATCAAGTTTTGAAGAATTGTGGATAGGTAATTCCAAAGTAAAAACTGAAGTTGAAAAATGTATTGTCCTAGAGAACAGGGCATCGCTTGGAGCATGTGCGGTCAGTCTGTTGTGCATCAGTCCATGGTTTAGCTAACAGATCTGAGCTGAAGAGGGCATTGTGTCCCTTCCTTCCCTCCTTTCCTCTGTGTGCTGATGGCTAATGTCTATTCCTGACTGACTGACTGGGCTGCCTGCCATAAAAGCCGGGCCTCTTTCAGACAGGAATGACACAGCCTCAGCTTATTTTCCTATCAACTGATACTGTAGGAGAGCTAGAGAGCTGTCCACCTGACAAGTACGGTGTTGTACCCCACACAGGCAGACACACACTAACAGTATATATATATACAAACACACACACACTAACAGTCACAACAACGCCGCAGCTTCCCCTTGGCAGAATGTGTTCCCCTTATGAATCTTTCTATTCCTGGCACACTGTCTGTCTGAGAGGCTGAACCCAGTTGTATGTGCCGTCTACTTCAAAGTGCATTGTAGTGTCACAGCTGGAATATACATGGTAGGATCAAGATTCTGTAAACTCAACCGGGACCACAGGAAAAAGGTGGCCCATGAACTTGGACTGTAACCTTAGAAATAAATCACCATATTCTCACTGTCATTGCTTTGTTTATGATACTGCCGTTTGAGTGTTATTTTTAACCTCATTGTTCTCCCTTACCCAGTTTCGTCATATCCAGTTTAGCTTATTTCCACACAGCTCTTTCAACGTGTGTGGGGGCATTTTCACTTACCTGATAACCTAAGTCTTCAGCCCCATAACCACCGGTGAGAGTAGACAGAGCACAGAAATCTGAGAATCTCGGCTTCCCAGCCAATCGTCTGCTAGCGGCACAGTCAGACCAAGATTGTGGTAGTGTGAGAGGTTGTTTTGACATGAGATTTAGTGAGATTGTGTACACAGGTACAAAACAGAAAAGTCTCTGAATATCGACTGTCGATGTCCGACAATCATTTTCTCAGCACATCCCTAGTGGTGTAGATGGTGATGCTGAGGAAGCTGCCTGGTCTAGTATTTTTAAACTGATAGTATGTGCTGGCTGGCCTTGGCTGTGAGTTTCTGACTGTCCTGGCAGTGTGCCTCTGGGAGTGGCGCTCCCTCTGCACAGCTAGCACACACACTGTGGTATCTGTGGTTTTGGCAGTCAGGGATTTCTCAGCATCTGACTGATGCCTGAGGGGGGTCAGTCTTTCTTCTCCTGACTCATCTATTCTGTGTTCTTTCTCACCCCTTTGTTTCCACGTCTTTTTACGTGCTTTTTAAGCAATATTGGCCTCTTTGTAAAGACATTTCTTCAGCGTCGCTAATACTCACGATCATCTCTCAGATGTGCAATGGCTGTTGTTGATTAATAATTTAATAAAATTTGCTTCTTTAAAGGTATTGGCCTTTTCAAGCCTTTTGTTGAATGGCAGAAAATAAATGAAAAAATCCATTCAGTTAACATTCATTCCAATTATAGACTATGGTGATATCGTCTGTACCGCAGGTGTCTACCCGATCCATGAAGGGCCTAGTGTGGGCTAGTTTTAGGGTTTTCCTTTCAATTGGGGCCCAGTTGAGACCTACACAACCAGGTGATTTGAGATCCTGTGTGAAAAAACATTAACATGAATTGTGAGCCTTTGTCTGATTGTAAAACCTGTGGAAGTCCAAAGGTTTAAAATAACTTGACATGGGCCTTGACGGTGCTGTTATCTTTGTTTTGGTTTCCATGTACACAGGTGTTTATGTGACAAAATACTAAACAGAAGTATACTCAATTTGGACAGTATATTAATCTGTCCCAGTACTTTTCATGGCATAATATACAACATATGTCCACAAATGCACTAAAATAAAAGATCAAATAAAAATATTTGACGTTTGCCAGACAACACCTGGGTTAAGATACTGGAACTGTGTGCTCTGGACAGATGAGTCAATGTTTGGCCACAATGCCAGATGCCATGTTTGGGGAAAAAACTAAACACTGTCTTCGAACAGAAAAGCCTAATGTATGCTAGAAAGGCCTCAAACATGACACACTTGAAGCAGTACTGTGGGCAAAAATATAGTCAGTATAAGAGACTAAAAGATACACCTACATGAAGTTACTTCAGCCAGAGGGGGCAACACCACCTATTGAAGCTAGGGGTGTGAGGGTGTACATATTTTTGCTGCACTATGAAATTGCATTTGTGTTAATGTTTTATGAATAAATGATTGCAAAGTCTAATCTTTCTGTGTCATTTGATAAATTAGGGTACATTTATTTGTCAAAAGTGTTGAAGTAAAGATTCCATATCTGTATTTCCGAAAATGTAAACAAAGACAAGTTTCCAGGATGTTTCATTACTTTTTCACATGACTGTGGTCTTGAAGGTGCAAAGAGTTCCTTGGACTTAATGGTTTTGTTTTTGGTCTGACATGCAATGTGAAATGTGGGACCTTGTATAGACAGATTTGTGCCTTCCGAGATCATGTCCAATTAATCAAATTTGCCACCGGTGGACTCCAATGAAGATATAGAGATATCTTTAGGATGATCTAAGGACACAGGAAGCATCTGAGCTCAATTTGGAGTTTCATGGCAAAGGGTCTGAGTACTTGGGTGCATGAGATATTTCAGATAATTTTTATCTTTTTACAAATTGGCGCCCATTTTGATAAAAAGATTTTTGCTTCGCCATTATGGGGTATTGTGTGTAGATTGATGGTAAAGTAAGATGAAATAAATTCTAAATTCTGTCTATAATACAACAAATTGAGGAGAAATTGAAGGAGTCTGAATGATTTCTGAAGGCAATGTATGTTTGAAGACCCTAATTGAGTCATTTTCGGCCCTTTTCTGCAGAACATTGTTTTCTATGATTGTTTTGTTTGCTTTTTGTGTTTAGACGTGTGTATATTTTGTATATAGATGTGTATGTTGAAATGTACTTTATATGCCTTATATAGACCGTAGTCTAACAATCAAAGGTTGAAAATGTCAATAAGAATCGTCTGACCCCTCTTCCTTCTAGGGACTTCCTCCCTCGAGGTTCAGGCATTGTCACACGTAGACCCCTGGTCCTCCAGCTCATTTCTGCCAGAACAGGTACGACGCACGCACGCACGCACGCACACACAAACACCAGTCTAAGTCAGCACTCATAAGTACAGGGAATATCCTGCTGTGGATATACACTCCCCACCAGGGGGCAGAGTCTGTCTGTCTGCGGAGACAATGCTGCTAACAGGAGACAGTCCCGGTCTGTTCACCTGAGCTCCAAGGTTTGTTGCCTACAAAGTAAGCATTCGTGTGATATTTGTCAGTGTCTTTTGGGAATAACCTCATCCCCAGACTAGGACATCATCCATTCTAAATTGGCCTTAATGTGAGTGCCCACTGAGTTATGGGAGGGACCTAATGAGTAAAGTATTTGTCATCATTTTAATTTGAGTGAATCAGTTCCCTTGGCAGATTTCAGTTAGTTACTTACAACAGAATTTCACCCTCCAAAAAGTCTCATTCAACAAATCTGTAATTGATTTAGAAACATTTCAGAAGAGGTGTTAGTCATGCGATTTCAGACCTATCTAGGCAGCACCTGCCTTGTTCTGCCTGCACCGGTGTGTTGCCTAGTCAGCTCAGCTGTCCCTCAACATAACAATGTAGCGATTGGTGCTAGGTGCACAAGACTCATGGGAGAAGGTGTGCTGTGTAATTGGGTTGTACATTATACTAAGCTGATTAGGCCAATGCCTGTTGTGCTGGGAATTTGCCATGTTTGAAGCGTTGTCACACCAGTACTTTCCCAGTACTTTCAGATATCAGGGCAGATGTGTCTGGGAAAGGGATAAGCAGGGGAATATCAGTGATGTCATATATACTCACCAGACTAGATATCTGACTGCTGACTTTTGTGTATTTGAAGTCTGTGTGAAACGGGCATGGACCACCCTACATCTTATCTCTTTCTTTTTCTCCTCTCTTTTTCTCTCTCCTCTCTTTCTCTCTCTCTTTTATTATGCTCCTCTCTCCCTCTTTTTCTCTCCTCTCTCTCTCTTTCTCTGGACGTCCAAGTAGAGTATGCAGAGTTCCTCCACTGCAGAGGAAAGCTGTTTTTAGACTTTCAGGAGGTTCGTCAGGAGATCGAAGCAGAAACCACCAGACTCACTGGATCCAATAAGGGGGTCTCTCCTGTGCCCATCAACCTGCGAGTCTATTCCCCTCACGGTACATAACACACACATCGTAGTAAAGTACTCCTACACACTCCCCACATCCCAACCCAAGGCGGATGCGTGAAAACGATGCGTGTGTGTGTCCTTTGACAGTGTTGAACCTGACTCTGGTGGACCTACCTGGCATCACCAAGGTGCCTGTTGGTGACCAGCCTGCTGATATAGAGTACCAGGTCACATTTCATCACATTATAACATCATTACTAAATGAATTATAACGTGTGTCGTCCTATTCTAACCCAACGTATGTGCAGTGGTTTTGTGCTGTTCTGTTTTGTAATGTGTCTGTGTTTCTGCAGGTGAGGGACATGATCATGCAGTTCATCTGTCGGGAGAACTGTCTGGTCCTGGCTGTGACCCCAGCTAACACGGACCTCGCCAACTCTGATGCTCTCAAACTGGCCAAGGATGTTGACCCTCAGGGTGAGACCAGAAGGGCCCTTTACGTGGTCTATATGATGACCGTCAGCATCTACATTATCGTGACTACATTCTGTGGAGTATCATTTGAATGCATGACATGCGGTTGTCTGTTTAACATTGTCATCCCCCAGGCCAGCGGACCATAGGAGTGATCACCAAGTTGGACCTGATGGATGAGGGAACGGATGCCCGGCACATACTGGAGAACAGGTTACTGCCACTACGCAGAGGTATACCATTATGTGCGTGTGGGTTCCCACCACCCATAACGTTCCCGTAAGATTCCCATAACATCCCGAAAAATGTTCCCATAAACTTTCCATAATGCTTCCGTAGCATCTCAAGAATGTTCCCATAACGTTCCCATAACATCAGCGTTTGGCGGGCTATGCTGAGGTAAGTGTTGAAATTGAGGCTGGATGTTCTCATGCCGCGATGCGATGAGCTCACAGGGTTAGGTTACAGTTTTACCACCGATGCCAGCCTGCCATGGGAGTGTGTGTGTGTGTGTTTGTGTGTGTGTGTGTGTGTGTGTGTGTGTGTGTGTGTGTGCGCGTGTGTGTGTGCGCGTGTGTGTGTGCGCGTGTGTGTGTGCGCGTGTGTGTGCGCGCGTGTGTGTGCGCGCGTGTGTGTGCGCGCGTGTGTGTGCGCGCGTGTGTGTGTGCGCGCGTGTGTGCGCGCGTGTGTGTGTGCGTGTGCGCGCGTGTGTGCGCGTTCCTGCGTAAGGGTTTAGGGTGGTAAAGCTGCGCCAGGTGCAGGCCGGTTCCTTCAGAGGAAATGCATTGGACATGGTGCATGTTGGTGGTCCTGCTGAAACCCCTGCTGAAACCAGATGAGCCCTGACACGGCTTCCACACCTGTCTTCTGCTCTGCCCTCCTCCCCCAGGTTATATCGGCCTGGTGAATCGCAGTCAGAAGGACATTGATGGGAAGAAGGGCATTGAGGCAGCCCTGGCTGCAGAGAGGAGGTTTTTCCTAACTCACCCTGCCTATAGACACATGGCTGACAGGATGGGCACTCCGCATCTACAGAAAGTCCTTAACCAGGTGCACACGCGCATGCACACACACAAACACATACAATTATATTTTGTTTCAACGCCCTGTTAGACATAAATTAATCCTGGTCCAGCAGCCTGCTGTCTCCCTTTTGTCTAAGCATCTGGTTTCAAAGCTCCTCTGAATCACTCGCTACATTTATTGCTCGATCAAAGTTGGCTGTGTCGTTAAAAATCTTTCATATTTTTAGGCTTAATTTAAGGTTAGGGTTAGGTTCAAATCCAGTTTAAGAAGTGTAGACACAGTCAGGTTTATTACTTTCTGGCTGCAGAATGCACTCTCACTCTCCCACCTCGAATTATTGGCAAACAGTCCAGACTCTGTGCTCCTTGTCCACGTAAACCTGTGGACAAGGTTAAAAATAAATACAATTATAACTAATGATTTCTGTTGATATTGTTTGAAAATAGCCAGAGATTAAATGATATATTTCTTTTAAAGGAAAAAAACTTTTGTGTGTGTGTGTGTGTGTGTGTGTGTGTGTGTGTGTGTGTGTGTGTCCGTCCAGCAACTGACCAACCATATCCGCGACAGTCTGCCAGCGTTCCGCAGTCGTCTGCAGGGCCAGCTCCTAGCACTGGATAAAGAGGTTGAGGACTACAAGCACTTCAAAGCCGATGACCCTGATCGCAAAACCAAGGCCCTGCTACTGTCAGTACACACATACACACACTCAAAACCACGTACGCAACACCAAGATGCCCGTGTATCAAGATAGCTGTGTGTGTGTGTGTGTGTGTGCGCGCGTGTGCAGGCTGATTCAAAAGTTTGCTGCTGACTTTGAGAAGTGTATTGAGGGTTCCGGACACCTGGTGGACACTGAAGAGCTGTCCGGAGGAGCCAGGATTAACCGCATCTTCCACGAACGCTTCCCCTTCGAACTGGTCAAGGTCAGCCTCGGGGGGTTGTTTATTTGTTTCACTCCGTCGGTTGGGTCTTACTGTGTGTGTGTGGGTGTGTGTGTCCTCTTACTGTGTGTGTGTGTCCTCAGATGGAGTTTGACGAGAGGGAGTTGCGGCGAGAGATCAGCTATGCCATTAGGAACATCCATGGTATCAGGTGAGGCTGTGTCAGAGGTCAGTTGGGTCAGGGTGTGTCAGAGGTTGGTCAAGTGAGGGTGAGAGAGGTCAGTCAGGTGAGGGTGACAGAGGTCAGTCAGGTGAGGGTGTCAGGTCAGTCAAGTGAGGGTGTCAGAGGTCAGGCAGGTCAGGGTGTGTCAGAGGTCAGTCAGGTGAAGGTGTCAGAGGTCAGTCAGGTCATAGTGTGTCAGAGGTCAGTCAGGTGAAGGTGTCAGATGTCAGTCAAGTCATGGTGTGTCAGAGGGCAGTTTGGAGTGAACAGGAGGTCATATGTGAATCCATCAATGTATTCCCAAAAACACACACTTCTTGGCAAAAGTTTGTTTAGTTTGACTTATGGCTTTATGTCTGACCTGTGACCACTGTCATTTCTCTCTTACCTCCCCCTGTCTTCCTTCAACCCTCTCTCTGTCTCACTGCAGGACAGGTCTGTTTACCCCAGACCAGGCGTTTGAGGCCATAGTGAAGAAACAGATTGTGAAGCTGAAGGGTCCCTGTGTTAAATGTGTGGACATGGTCATCCAGGAGCTGATCACAACTGTGCGCCAATGTACTGCTATGGTACACAGCCCTGTGTCTGTGTGTCTGTCTGTCTGTGTGTCTGTCTGTCTGTGTTTGTCTCTGTCTGTGTCTCTGTCTGTGTCCCTGTCTGTGTCTCTGTCTGTGTCTCTGTCTGTGTCTGTCTTTGTGTCTGTCTGTGTCTGTCTCTCTGTGTGCCTGTCTGTGAGTTTGTCTGTGTGTGTGTGTGTCTGTCTTTCTGTCTATCTGTCTGTGAGTCTATCTGTGTGTCTGTCTCTCTGTGTGTCTGCGCCAATGTACTGCTATTGTACACAGCCCTGTGTCTTTCTGTGTGCCTGTCTATCTGTCTGTTTTCCGTCTGTCCGTGTGTCTGTCTCTCTGTGTGTCTGTCTGACCATATAGGCAGCAGGATGTTGTGATGCGTCTAGTTCAGTTTGTTAAGTGAGTCATTGCATGGTAACTGGGGCTTTGCGACACCAGGCTGAACCGGTAGGGGATCTCGGAGCTGCAGTGGTCCCTGGAGATGATTCACCAACCACTGTCCCACAGCCACGTGGGTCAATCTGGGGAGGTGTGATGGCTAGGGGGGTAAACCCTGAGCACAGCTGGGGACAGGCAGGCCGGGCTGGCCCCTGCATCCCTTGCCATATGAAGGTCATCAAATATGACATCGACGACACTCAGCGAGACCAGTCTGCATGGAGAGGATTCCTTGGTACACTTTCTTCTGGAAAGTCCCTGAGGGTGCACGTCGCCTCTATGGGCTTCGCTGTGAAGACATCTGCGGCAGCGCGTATCTGAGTCCCCCATTGGCATCAACGAGGGGCTGATTCCACTTAAAAAGGGACGTTTTGCAACTCTCATCAGTGCCTATGCACCAACCCTGGACGCAGAGCAGTACATCAAAAAGGAGTTTTACAGAGCACTGCGTCCTTCAGAAAACCCCAGCTACAGATTAACTCATCCTCATGGGAGGCTCTGGGCATCTCATATGGAGTACAGTTCTTGGCCAGCGTGGACTGGGAAAAAAACAGTTGGCTCCGGCTCCTATCCCTCTGTTCGGAACACCACCTGGTCATCACAAATACCATCTTCCAAATGAAGAACAGGCTCATAACCACCTGGCAACACCGGTTCTCAAAGCATTGGCACCTCCTGGACCGCATCGTCGTCCGTCAAAAGGACAGACAGGATGTGCTCATCACCCGAGCCATGCGCGGGGCTGAGTGTTGGACTGATCATCATGTGGTGTTCAACCACGCCACCCAAGGACAGCCCCAAACATAAAACTCAACTGCACAGCGCACAACAACCTAACCACCACAGGCAACCCCCAACACCCCGCTGAAGAAACCCTTACTCAAGTACCTGAGGAATCCACTGATTGGTCAGTTCTGTGCCCCGCTTTCCACAGTGTAGCCTCAGATGCTCAGGGTGTGACAACAACTCTCCCAAAATACAGCCACTCCTACAAGCAAAACATAAAGCCTATAAAGCCCTCCTGTCTACACACCGCCTACACCACCTGATCCTGAACCTTTTGCAGTCGAGACTCTCTTGTAGGAGTGGAAGGAAGCCAACATCGTGGTTGTCTACAAACAGAAGGGGGACAGCCGTTTGTGGGAACAGGCGAGGGAACTCCGTCCACTCCGTTGCGGGAAAAGTGCTGGTAAAAAATAATGCTCCATAGGCTAGTGGAGCACATCTCGGAAAGCCCTCTCCAAGATACACAGTGTGGTTTCCAGAAAGGCAGATCTACCACTGACGTGATTTCTTTCCATGCTGCAGCAACTGCATGATGGAATGCAGGCCAGAGTACTCATGGGAGGTCTCCAGTCAGAGTCCTTTGAAGTCAACGTTGGGGTCAAGCAAGGCTGCGTTTTAGCGCCTGTCTTATTCAATCACCCACCTCTTCCACCATGCCCTGGGACTCATGGATGGAGTTCACCAGCCATCACCCACCTCTTCCACCATGCCCTGGGACTCATGGATTGAGTTCACCAGCAGTACCACCTGGATGGAAGTCTGTTTAACATCTGATGACTCCAGGCCTACACCAAGACAAAGTCATGTCAAATGCATGAACTGCAATACGGGGATGACTGTGCTGTCTTGGCACGTAGCCCTCAGTCCATGCGACATGCCCTAAACACAATCTCTGCCTTATATCAGTCCATGCGACATGCCCTAAACACAATCTCTGCCTTATATCAGTCCATGCGACATGCCCTAAACACAATCTCTGCCTTATATCAGTCCATGCGACATGCCCTAAACACAATCTCTGCCTTATATCAGTCCATGCGACATGCCCTAAACACAATCTCTGCCTTATATAATCTCTGCCTCTGACTGCTCCCTTGACAGTGAGTTAAACAGCCGCATAGACAAAGCCTCCAGAACCTTTTGGGCGCCTCCGTGCAGGGGTCGTGCAAAGTTGCCGTCTATAATGCGGTATGTGTCTCCACTCTGCTCTATGGGGCAGAGACATGGACCCCGTACAAACGGCACATCACCATCTTGGAGGCCTTCCATATGCGATGCCTACAAAAATGACTCTGACTGTCCTGGGAGGATTGAATTCCCCATTCAGAAATTCTCTCCCTCACTAACTCCTTCTGTATGGAAGCACTGCTGGCCAAGCGTCATCATTGCTGGATAGGGCCATTCGCATGCCTGACCACCGCCTGCCCCGCCAAATCCTCCACGGCCCACCAAGTGCTGCAAAACGTGCTGCTGGCCGACAGAAGAGGCACTTCAAGGAGTACAACAAAAACCTCCCGAAACACTGCGACATGAGCCCTAACCACCTAGAACCCTTGGGCCTTGACCGGACGGAGGACTGAGGGAAGGGCCCAATGAACCCAGCGGGCTGCTGGCAGTACCCCAACATCTGGTCTCCCTCACCTGCGGATGAGTGTGTTGCTCACAGTGCTACCCCCCCCCCCCGTCTGTGTGTGTGTCTATCTGTCTGTCTTTGCGTGTGTATATCTTTGTGTGTGTATACATAGAACTCTTTATTGATATCACATGTCTTGTCTAGTTGGGGTCCTTTCCAAGACTGCGAGAGGAAACAGAGAAAATCGTGACCACACACATCCGGGAGCGAGAGAGTCACGCAAAAGACCAGGTCTCACACGTGCACACACACATGTTGTAGTGCATGCATACTGAGGACCTTTTTGGGAGTAACAGTGGATTTAAATTAAAACCTTTAAATTAAAACCTGATATATTTTTTCTGGCTTTTTATGCATTTTTGTTGTGGACGTTTTTTCTGAATCCAGCAGTTGGTTGGTAGGAACATGTACAGTGTAGGCAGCAGATTAGACTACAGGATCACCCTTGTCCCCATGACCCTTGTCCCCATGACCCTAATTCTGACCCTTTAGAATAACACAGTCTATAAGTGAGCCTGGAGAGGAGGTCATAACGTGTCACTATTGTTGTTATACTGTACTTATGAGTGTAACACAACACACACTCATGTCCTTTAATCAACATAGATGACATGTAGAACGATACAATATTGTCGAGTGTGTGTGTAACTTCTTCAGGTTCTTCTACTGATCGATGTACAGGTGGCCTACATCAACACCAACCATGAGGACTTCATTGGCTTCGCCAAGTGAGTTACCCCTGGTTAGTTTTTTGTGTCTACGTTTTCTGGTCCCCGTTACCTGTGGCTTGGACCGTCAGGGAGATTTGGATGCTGGTTATTGGCCAACCGTGGTTACTCTGGTTACTTTTTAAATAGCTAAACAAATTCTAAATAGATGCAGTTTAGCATATTCCCCCCACTGCACCTGACAGTTCCTGACACAATTAATGATGTTCATGACGATCATTTGTGTGTGTGTGTGTGTGTCTTCCAGCGCACAGCATAGGAGCACTCACGCCAATAAGAAGAGATTGGCAGGAAACCAGGTGAGTTTGACTCTACTCAGTAACATTACCTCAGGCCATCAGTGTCTTGGGTTTTACTCTGTAATGCTTATATGTGCATCATGAGAAGTTCCCAACTGGACTGGAATGGCAGCTGATGTTAGAAACCGAGTGTGATTCTAACCTGCCTGTCTTCTGTCACCCTCTCCCTCTCTCTCCCTCTCCTGTCTCTCTCTCCCTCTCCTGTCTCTCCCTCTCTTTCCTGTCTCTCTCTCTCTCTCTAATTATCTGTCTGTCCCTCACCGGCCTCCTGTTACAGGGTGTACAGTCTCCTCCATCCAGTCTAATAGTATGAGTAGTCCAGTGTCTGTAAGGCTAAACCCTCTCTGCTGACTCATGGCTGCCCCCTACTGGGACACTCCGTTGCCCCCACCGACCTCTTTAATCCACAGCTCAGCCGCTCTCTGTTCCACGTTCTTCCTCACAGGCTGCGTTCAGGCCCTTCTACTTCTGCCTGCTTCTTTCTGTGTGTGTGTGTGTGTGAGAGAGAGAGAGAGAGTGGGAGTGTGCGTTATCCTCTCCACCCCCAGTGAGTACGTGTGTTTCTTCAACACAAAATGGCGCTGAGTTGTAAAACTTGACTCAGATCCAAGCCCAGCTGTCTGGTCACTCACTAAACACAAGCAAAGACGCTGGCCTGCTAAACATTGGAATAATGAAGGTGTGTGTGTGTGTTCAGTATGTGTTCAGTATGTGAGGCAGGATGTGTGGCATCTTCCCCCTCTGCCATCCTATCTTTCCTTCCCCTCACTTTCTCTCACTCCACCCATCTGTCCGACCACTGCCTCACCCCCCCTTCTCTCACTTCCTTCTCTCTTTCATCCTCTGTCCAAATGCGTCCGCTTTTAGCCGTCAGTCTTTCCTTCCCCCTTCTCTTTTCCTCTCTCTGTCGTCCTCGCTGCTCCCTCACTCTTGTCATGAAGCCCAACTTTCTCTCTCCCGCAGTTCTTCAACTGGTTCTCGTGGTACTACTGTCTCTTTGGGAAATTTTAACTGTTCCTTCCATGTCATCTTCATTATTGTCACTATTTGTTCCTGTCACACTTGCTTGCCGTTTTATATTGGTCAGAAATGTCCACTAAGGGTTTTAAGATCTGGCCTGGCCATGGGACATTTCACTTTTCTGACCGATCCACTTCATTTTTGATATCTCTGTGCATGTGTATAGATCTGAATATGCATGCAGCACGAAGCCTGCCTCCCTCCCCTCTCTCTCTCTCCCACGGTGATCCATATGTAAGATACATCGTCACACATCATCTTTCTCTTACTGTCTTTGTCTCAGCAGACTGGCCATCTCAGTGCCAGTCTGCTGAGCAGAACACTACAGGGATAATTCACTCAGATTACCGAATGCTAATGCTTCCATTGTTTTACCTGAACTATGCTAATGCCAGGCTGTGGAACAAAAAGCCCAAATATTTGCTAGTTGCTTCCTTTGATATCTGAGTGAACTATCCCTGTAAGCTCTCCCAACTTATCCCAACCTATGTAACACCACCCGTGATCTCTGACCCCTGATCTCTGAACAGGTCATTCGTAAAGGCTGGCTGACCATCAACAACATTAGCATTATGAAGGGCGGGGCCAAGGAGTACTGGTTCATCCTGACTGCAGAGAGCCTGTCCTGGTTCAAGGACGACGAGGTGAGTGCAGAGTTAGTATGTGGTCCGACGACAAGACTGCTGAAGCTAAACACTGGCTACTGAGAAAACAAACACTAGAAGACCCCAGAGCAAAGCGCACCACTTTATTAGACCCAATTCGGTACAAACAAGTTTCAAATACTGTCTCGTGGTGTAACGGAGGTGGAATACAAGCTATGTAGGGAAGAGCAGAGTCATCATCATCATCATCAAGCAGGAAGTCAGGGGTGCACTGGGATTGGCTGGGGGAGCTGTCCGTCAGGCTGTAGGTGCGATGTGGTTGGTCTGCCATCTGTCTGCCTGTCTGTGCCTGCTGTACAGGATAGGAAGGTCTGCACAGCAAGTGTAGACAGGCAGACACACCACAACGCTCTCTGTCAGCCGGGCACGGCCACACTCCATGTCCTCCCACTGGAGCTGTGTGTGTGGTTTTAGGGATGGGCTCGACTTCAACTTAAGGAGCTAGGATGCATGCATGTTAGCACAGAGCTGGCACAAAACCACTTTAACTATTTCCCTCCCTCCTGTACTTCCCCCTCTCTGTCCACTCTTGCCCCTTTCTCCCCCTCTTCCTCCTCTGGGAGTTGAGGCATTTGGAGAAGTTGACTCTGACACAGCTGGAGCTGCCCCAAGCCAAACCAAGACGCAGACACATACACACTCATTCAGTGTTACTAATCACGTAGCGCTCACACGGGTATAAAACCAACTTCTCTGTCAGTAAGAGTTTATTGTAACAGTGGTGTATCTGAGGATAGGTGCTAGTAAACTCTGAGCCCTGGGACCTGCTGTACTGCTGGTTTTATATTCACCTGGTGTCCCAGGTCTAAATCAGTCCCTATTTAGAGGACTAGAATGAAAACCAGCAATAATTTGTGTCCCAAGGCCTGGAGTTAAGAACCACTGCATCTAGTGCCAGATTAACTGGTGACTACTGTTCTATTCATCTTTCTTCCTTACAATATTCCACTATTAGACTATACTGACAGATTACCATATTTCAGTATACTGACAGATTACCACTATTAGACTATACTGACAGATTACCATATTACACGATAATGAAAGGTTACAATATTAGATTATAATGAAAGATTACAATATTAAACTATACTGACAGATTACAATATTATACAATAATGAAAGGTTACAATATTAGATTATAATGAAAGATTACAATATTAAACTATACTGACAGATTACACTATTATACTATACTGACAGATTACCATATTAGACTATACTGACAGATTACAATATTAGCCCATAATGAAAGGTTACAATATTAGACTGTACTGACAGATTACAATATTAGACTATAATCAAAGGTTAAAATATTACACTATACTGACGTATTACAATATTAGACCATAATGAAATGTTACCATATTAGACTATACTGACAGATTACAATATTAGACCATAATGAAATGTTACCATATTAGACTATACTGACAGATTACAATATTAAACCATAATGAAATGTTACAATATTACACTGTAATGACGGATTACAACATTAGACTATATTGACAGATTACACAGTGGATTTACAGGGATGCCAGGAAAGGTTATCGGTGGTCAGATAGTCAAAAAGTATTTTCTTTACGGAGCGGAACCATGTTTTCTGCTGCTGAACCACAGGCAGTTGCAGCCATGTGGACTGGTGTCAGTGTCCTGCAGTTACTCTCCGGTGACAGACTCTGTAAACAGAAATGGGAGCGTAGCTCTGAGGAAACAACATTATGGGACAGTGACCGAGCGGACTGGAAATGAATCAGGATTCTTCAAGTCTTAGCATCTCTCCAATTGTCTAACGGGTGGGAAAACATGACTTTTTTGTCATTTTGAAAGAGCAGGGTAGAGGAGAGTTTTCCTGTTCCTGACCTCTTAACGCCTATGGGCCCAGAACCTAATTGAGCGTCTGAGCAGTTGAGCGCCACTGTGGTGGGTTTAGGGGGGATTTTCTACAGTTTGTACTCCTTCATGTCACTGCCAGGTCACCATGCTGCGAAACAAACCCACTGCTCTCAGAGTCACACCCAGGCCTAACTTCTCTAGCCAAGCCTTAACTCTGTTTCCGTCATCTCTCTCCACCTCCACAAAATGTTCTTGTTTCTTCCCCCCCACTCTTCTCGCTCCCTTTTCCCTCCCTTTTTCGTTCTTCCTCTGGCTCTCCTCTGATTCCCTCGCTTTCTCCCTCCCCTCCTCCAAATCCCCCCCTTGCTGGGTCCCTCTCTCTTCCCTCTCTCTCTTCCTTCTCTCTCTTCCCTCTCTCTGGTTGGCAGTCTCCATGGGCCTGTAGACATTCCTGGCGGGAGAACTCAAGGTTTAGTCCAAACACCCTGCTCAGTTTCCAACATCTAGCCGGAGAAATCCCACATGGCCGTTTCGCCTCCACTCTTCAACCCTTCCCCTCCTCTCTGCCGTCTCTCGCCATCTCCCCTCTCACCCCCCTTCCACAAATACAGATCACCTAGCCAAACCACCAGACTTCAGACTCCATTTCTTTCTTCATGTCTCCCTCTCATAATCTCCCGCTTTTACTCCATCTCATTCAATCATGTCTCACCAAAGTAGTCACACACACACACACACACACACACACACACACACACACACACACACACACACACAGTTCTTCACAGTCTGCGGAACGGTCTCTAATGTACACATCCAAACACTAAGTATAGACCCAACTGTCCATATGTTTAAGAAACGATGTATACACACTAATCTAATCTCCAGACACAAACATAAGATTGTCTCTATACAACACTAAACAGATATGCATTCCTCCCTCCTCTTTCTCTCTCTTTCTCTCTCTGATTCACTTCCTCTCTGCCAACTTTCTTTATGTCTTTCTTTCCTAATTCAGTTTTCTTTCTCTCTTACTCTATCTCCATGACTTGCAGGCCTGACTCTTACTCTATCTCCATGACTTGCAGGCCTGACTCTTACTCTATCTCCATGACTTGCAGGCCTGATTCTTACTCTATGTCCATGACTTGCAGCCTGAGGAAAAACACACCCTATGAAAACACTCATGTGTACGCGCACACACACTCACACACACACCAATACTGACCCGATGAAAACTAGTGTTTGAGTGCATGCGTGTGTGTGTTTGATGGGCCTGCTTGCTATATCACAGTGAGTATGCAGAGAGGCCCAGTTTGCAGCCGCAGCTCTGACTTATGATCCTCCATAAACAGCCTGACACACACACACAAACACACTATCCAACAGACAAACGTACTGACCACTGACAAATATAGCAGGCCTCTAGGCTATCATAACACATAGAACACCAACAAAGTAGTACTGAGTGAAAAACCAAGCAGCTAGTCCCGGTGTGTGTGCGCGTGTGTGTGTGCGCGTGTGTGTGAGAGAGAGAAAGAGGGGTTGAAGTAATTCCCTGGCCAGTCTAACCAATGTGCAGACTACTGTACACCAGTAGAACCCTGAACAGGTAGTCTGAACACTGGG
Source organism: Esox masquinongy (assembly GCA_016801175.1). Lineage (NCBI taxonomy): Eukaryota > Metazoa > Chordata > Actinopteri > Esociformes > Esocidae > Esox > Esox masquinongy. Next base: position 6,457 of record JACXGI010002282.1, on the reverse strand, counting down.
ATGACGGAACAGGACTCTCTCTCTCTCCTCCTCTCTCCCCCTTCTGTCCTTCTGTTCATCGCTTTCTTTTTTTCAGGCGTCCAACGTTTGGGAAGAGGTGGCAGTGTAGGTCTCCATGTCTCCATCTTCTCAGTTTTCTTTCTTTTATCTCAGTTTTGGTCGACAAACTGGGTAAAGGATTTTCAGCGGCTCCGCTCCTATCTTGTCCTAAGTTCAGGGTGAAAGGTCACTCATGTCCCCTTCTGTGTTTGAGTGTAGTCGCGGCCCCGTGTGTGTGTGTGTGCACGCACGTCTGGTCCTTGTGTGTGTCGGGGGTCCGAGAGGCTGCGTCCAAGCCAGCGAAGTATCCAGCCTCGACGTGGCACATTCGCTCTCAGCAGTCTGGATCTGCCAGTGCACTTAGGGAAGGCATAAGGAAAAAAGGGCGAGAGGGAGGGATGAGGGGAGGGACTGAGTCGCCATATATGGGTTGATGGGACCCATGGGAATGGACTTTGGAGTGGTCTGCACTTTCTCCCCCTCTCTCTCTCTCTCTCTCTCTCTTTGGATATTTCTCTGTCCCACTCATCTCTGTGAACTCACCTCCCTTCCTTGGTCTGTCTGTCTGTCTGTCTGTTTGACTGTCTGTCTGTCTGGGTCTGTCCTCCTCTCCCCTGTTTGTCTGTCCTTTTCAGTCTGTCTGCCTGTCTGTCTGTCTGTCTGTCTTCCCTCTGTACATCTGTCTGTCCTCCCCCTCCTCTGTTCATCTGTCCTCCCCCGCTGTCCGTCTGTCTGTCCTCTCTCGTCTCTTCAATCACACTTCGCAATTCCATTCTCCATTGGAATCTTCTAGCTACTCTGCTTGTCGGCTTTCCTTCCATTTCTCACTTTCTTTCATTCCCTCTCTTTCATTCCCTTTTTCATTCTCTCATTCTCTCTCTGTCTCCCTCTAAAGCGGTACCAGATGTTGTCATCTGTCAAAGCGCCAGCCTCATTCTGTCGTTTTCCCTGCCTCTAACAGGAAGTGGGCCTCTCTGGAAAAAAAGAAAGAGGAATGAAGGAAGAGAGTTGCAGGGTTCAGAAGAGACCAACATGCGTACATGCACATACTTGCGTAAACACATGCAAGCACACGCACCGAAACACATGCACGCAAGCACACACATATACTCACTCATACCAGTAAGACAGACTTGGACCTTTCAGTCTAATTAATTTTTTATTTTTTTGTTGCTTTTTTACTTTTGCTGCTCAAATGTCTGTCATGGGGCACATCATGGTCCAACTATCACCAGCTCACCTCCATCATCCCCTTCTCACCATCCTGCCTTATGTCCTCCCTCTATCATTACTTTAGCTCAGAGGGTTAGCAGAGAGGAGAAAGGAAGACCGAGTGGGTGTAGATAAGGGGAGCGGAGAGGAGAGAGTGGGAGAAGATAGCGGGAACAGAGAGGAGAGAGTGGGAAAAGATAGCGGGATCAGAGAGGAGAGAGTGGGAGAAAACGCGGGAGCAGGGAAGGGAGGAAAGTGGAAGAAGATGGGGGAGCAGGGTGGAGGAGAGGGGGAAGGATTTTTTTTCAAGCTTCTCTCTGAGTAACGACATATTTCCCTCCCTCTTTCCTTCATTCTCTTTTCATCCCTCTTCTCCCATTCTTTCCTGGTAACCCCATTTTTTTGTCATTCTTTTTGCTTTGCTTAAAATATCCAACTGTTTTCCATTGTACAGATTATAGATGGATGCCTCCCCTTGCACACACACACATTTTTCGATTTTTGTGGGCACATGGAATTTGAAAGAACATGTTCCCCATCCTCTAACCTTAAGTTAACCACATAGCCTGAATAACCTAAACTTAACATAGTCCCAACACTGCAATGTTAGAGTTATGTTAGAATTGAAGTGTCCCCATATTTACTTTCATTATGTCTGCTTTGCTTCATTTCTTCAACTGTTTTCCTTCATACAGATTGTAGATGCATGCTTCCCCTTGCTCTCTCTCTCTCTCACACACACACACACACACACACACACACACACACACAAAACAAGTTTTTATCCTTGTGGGCACTCTGAAAATCCATGTTCCCTATCCCCTAACCAAATCTAACCTTAACCTAACTGCAATGATAGTCTTAATAACCTGACCTTTATCCCTAAACTTAACCTAGTCCTAACTTAACCCCAATTCTAACATTTTGCCCAATTGATTTTCCCTAAACCTAACCTCTAAGCCGGAAATGTAATTTTTCCTGTAGTGGGGAACTGCCCAAAAACAATTTGTGAGGACATATTTGTAAGGTTTTACTATCTTTATGGGGACTTTGGGTCCCCACATGTATGTACACATAGACCTGGATCACTCACAACATACACAAACACACCTCCCAGTAATGTAGAGGACTCTAGTACCTGTGTTTATTCTAGCTAGCTCTATTAGTGCTGCTTCCACCATGGAGAGGAATGTTAACCAACCAACCAGTCTTACTTGCATGTGAAACTAGAGCTGGCCTGTTCAACTGTTGCTGTTTATTTTATAGATTTTTTCTTTACAGTTTGTTTGACCAGAACAGTATTGATGAATGCCTATATCGATCTCCTTCAATCTCTCTCTTCCTCCTTCTATCACCCTTTCTGTCACTTTCCCTTCCTCTTTTACTATCACTCCCTCTCTCTATATCTACCTGTGTTTCTCTCTTACTCTCTATATATCTGTTTATCTCTGTACACTCCCTCTCTATCCAAATCTCTCTTCCTCTCTATCTCTCCCTCTTCTTCTGTCCCTGTATACATTTGTCTCTCCTTCCTGCTTTCCCTCTGTATCTCCCTCCCACTATCCTTCCCTCCTCTTCTTTCTGTCTCTCCCTCTATATATTTCTACCTCTCCCTCATTCTTTCGTCTCCCTCCTCCATCTTTCCCCAGGAGAAAGAGAAGAAATACATGCTACCATTGGACAACCTGAAGCTGAGAGATGTGGAGAAGAGCTTTATGTCCAGTAAATATGCCTACGCCATCTTCAATACCGAACAGAGGTGTGTATGTGTCTAGGACCGGTTCGGAACTCAATACCTCCAGATGGATTCCATGAGGTGTCGGAAATGTTCCACAGGGATGCAATTGCTGCCCATTGGATGGCACTACATTCAAGCTGCGAATAGCCTGTTCCATTTCATCCCAAAGATGCTTTGAGTAAACTGAAAATGGATCTGTTGGACCAGGAAAGGTTTCTACAATCCTCAGTTATCCAGTGTTAATGATGGCGTGCCTACTGTAGCCTCATCTCCTTGGTGTTAGCTGACAGGAGTGGAACCCAACATGGCTGTCTGCTGCTGTAGTCCTTCCTCGACAGTGACGCATGGGTTTGTTCCGAGGGGTCGTTCTCCACACCACTCCTGTACTGCAGTTTGTTTGGCATGATTGTGGCCTGCCTGTCAGCTTGCACAGTTCTTGTCATTCTTCTTTGACCTCTCATGAACAGGCTGGTACTGACTGGAGGTTTTCTGTAAGGCCTAGACACTGATGTGGTTGAAAAACCTAATATAGTAGAGGTGGCGTCTTGGCACCAAAGATCAGACCACCCTCTATGTCACTGACTTGTTTTGTCCATTCCAACATTTACTAGAAAAGCCTTGTGCCTGTCTGCCTGCTATACATAGCAAGACATGGCCTCTTAATCACTGTTTTGGTGAACAAGTTGCACCTAATAAAGTGTCCATTGAGCGTGTAGTTCCAGGTTTCATATATTCAATGGTCTCATGCACAGGAAACATGAGGCACACTCCCCAACATAGTTCTTACCTTCAGTCCGCATTTGACCAACTGCAGATGAATGAGGAGCACCTGGCTGGGGTGGGAATGCACCTTGATAATTCGGCAGGCTTTTCTCTAGCATACATTTGTATCTATGTCCTGGACAGGTGCTATCATAGACCCAGTGATGCGCTGGACTGTCTTCCCCACCCACTGGAGGGCCTTGTGGCCATGATGCAGCTGGTTAGCTTGCTCTTGATGGTGCACTGATAGTATTCAGAGAGGACCCAGGGTAGCATGCCACATTTCTCTTGTTGCCTGGAGTAGAGTCACTGTTGTGCAGTCTTGCAAACACTGGTGACATAGATAGTCCATGACAAGTCTTACAACTGCTGACACTCTCTACTCTGCCTCTGTTCATGTTGGTAAGGGCCAGTTCCATCCACTCCTTGCTGAAATCAAGTATCATCTGCTTTGTTTTACTAATGATGAGGAAAAGGTTGTTGTCCTGGCCCCACGATTCCTGTTTGCTTATCTCCTCCCTGATGACTGACTTGTTGTTGGTTGTCAGGTGTTAAAACGCTTATGCCGTCCGCTATGTGATGATTTTGGTGTTGGCCAAGCTACTCAGTGGTGGGTGAACATGTAATAAAGCAGAGGGCTGAGGACAAACAAGACTAACACGAGTCAGTGAGGATGAGGTTTTGTCACCAATCCTCACAGCCTGCAGTTATGGTCCTGTTGATAGTTTCACAGGGTGGTGTTTAGATCTAGTACTCTGACCTCGGTGACGAGTATGGAAACAATTGCTATTGAATAGCATTGAAACATAGGTGTTCCTCTTCTCTTGGTGTGCTGCTGCCATGTGAAAACAATGGAAATGGTGTCCTTTATGTCAGGTGGTCCTGGCAATATGCCTTGGATACAGCCGTGACTCTCTAAGCACTTTATGATGACGGGGGGTGGGGGCGACCAGAAGATAGTCAATAGGACATGTTTCTTTGGTTGTCATGGGTACTGAGATGATAATGGTCTCCATAAAGCCAGTGGGGACTGGCGTGGGACAGGGACAAGCTGAAGAGATCAGTAAAGATGCCCACTAGCTGGTTGTCACAATTCTATAGATTTTTTCTTTTATATGCGATACTTTTGTGACCAGAGATACAATCTAGACTGGCAGCTTTGAGTGTCTGTTAAGTCACCCCAGTTGTCTGGAGAATCAAGAGCATTTCGGGTGCAGAACGTGTTGAGCTCATCTAGGAGGAGGCATTTGTTGGTACCATGGAAGGTCTTCAGTTAGGATATTTCCAAACTGATTTTGTGGAAACAAAAACAGCTTCCATACATTCCAAATGAAGCCTGTGAGTGCTGATGGTGTCATCTTCACTGTTGGTGGAATCCAGGATGGATGAATCTCTGAACTCCAGTCTGTATTCTCAAAGCCATCTTGCAGCATGGAGTCAGTCTCATATATCCACTATCTCACTGTCAGTGTGGATGGCTCGAGGTGTTGCTTGAACACACAGGGGAGGAACAGGGAGACGTAATCCAATTGGGATAATGAGGGAAGGGAGATGGTCTAGAGCGTCTTTGCCTCTTATGGGGCGTAATACACGGTGATATCTTGGGAGAGTTTCTTTTAAGTTTGCTTGATTAAAATCTCCTTCATCTGGATGAGAAGATTCTTGCCACCTGATATTGTTATGCTGTTGCCTGAGCACCACCTTGACGTTAGCTTGTGCAGAGGGTTTATACAGCACACTGCCAGGAAGTAAATACGGCTTTGTTCTCTCTGCAAGATGACATTTTATTGTCAAGTAATCCAAGTCAGGTGAGCAGCACCTCAAGACATTTTGAACCTCGGTACAACAGGATCAGTTCCCGACCTCTGCTCTTACTAGACACTGCCATTCGATCATGATGATGGAAGATGGAGAAGATGGCTGTAAAGGAGAGTAGGTTGTGTTTTTGGTCAGCCATGTTTCTGTGAAAACAAAAGCACAGCAATCCCTTTCTCTTCTGCGGTTAAAGCCTTGCTGAAACCTGCTCTAGGTTTAGTACAGCTAATGTCTGACAGACTTTTGGAGGGGAGAGATTCAGGAGACACAGACTAATCTCCTGATTCACTGACTGGATGGAAGAGTTGACTGACTGGCTGACCGACTGACTGACTGACTGGCTGGCTGACTGACTGACTGACCGACTGACTGGCTGACCGACTGACCGACTGACTGGCTGGCTGACCGACTGATTAGCTGGCTGATTGGACCGGGCTGGGTGGGACCTGGCTGGGCAGAGTGTGTGTGCGGACCACAGCATACCGGGGGCAGGCTCATTAAGCAGCTAATCAAAGCCAGAATTCTGGACCAGAGATGAGGCTGCTCTTGTTAGGAAACTATTTCACCGCTGCTCTCCACAAGAAGAGAGAGAGGAGAGGGGAGAAAGGGGAGGGGAGAGAGGGGAGGGGAGAGAGGGGAGGGGAGAAATCCATCCGCCAGGAATGTGTCAAAGTGTGTCCTACTGCGCCCCCTGTTTCTTCTATTCTGTTCTCTGTGAGTGTATGTAATCAGAACCTCAGGAAAGTCCCTGATTTAAAGGCAGGGAGAGAGGGAGGATATGAGAGGAAAAGAGAGTAGGAAAGAGAGAAACAAATCCAGGCTGAAATTCCTTTAAGAGAGAAAAGCTCACTGTCCCTGGCCACAGCATAGCGGAGTGGGGTAAAGGAGGAG
>JACXGI010002281.1:0-69345 GCA_016801175.1 Esox masquinongy | reverse complement strand
CCTGTTTCTTGTAGTTTTCTTGTTTTTGTTCCGTTATTAAAAGCTTTTTCTTTACACTTCGTGTCCGTGCTTGGGTCCAGCAAAACTCAAAATCATTACAACAAAAAAGAGAGGGTAGGCAGGGTTGGGACAGTAATAATACTTGTAATAATTCTTGTAGCTTTCTGACCAGACACACAGAGGTAGGATTTTACCCAGATTTTAACTGGTAAGTTGCCTGAGAACATATTATCATTCACAGCAACAACCTGGGAGCAATTAGGGTTAATTGCCCTGCTCAGGTCAGAATGACAGAAGGGGAGGTTTGTTCTCTGGGGTTCGATCAAGCAACATTTTGGTTATGGTCAGATGCTCTAAGCACTCTGCTTCCTGACACTCCTGATTTCCTACAGCAGGAAAATAATCCTCCAGCAACTAAAAAAATGGATTAAAGCAACATTCTGTAGGGGTTAATGATTGTTTTGTAAACAAAAACCAAATCTTGGTTGACAAAATGACAAAATGTCATACCAAAAACACTACATTTAGAAGACATTTTTAGCTTAAAACTTTTACACTGCATGTTAGAAACCTCCTGTTTTAAAGTTTTCCTGCAAAAAGGTGATCATATGATGATTTTGCACAACTGTAAAAAAAAAAAAAAACAGCAAAGAAACATCAAGAACATCAAAGAAAAAAGAAAGCAGCTGCTTTACACTGCAGAAACATTAGCCGAGTCATACACCCCTCCGCGCACACACACACGCGCACGCACACGCACACGCACACGCACACCATCCCTCCTCCCTGAGTCAATTCTCGTGCTTGGAATATAGACACAGACAATTCAAACGCAGTGAAAGCACCAGGGAATCAAATGAATCCAGACAATAGGAAAGACTAACATAATTGAGAGGGAGGGGGAAAGAGGGAGGGGGAAAGAGGGAGGGGGAAAGAGGGAGGCAGGGAAAGAGGGAGGCAGGGAAAGAGGGAGGCGGGGAAAGATGCAAGGAGAGAGGGATGTGGGGAGATGTCAAGGGCAGTCTTCGGTTGTTAGTGGTCCCCGTGGACGAACAGACGGCTGGCGAAAGAAGTTGAAAAAACGCACCCTGTCGGACAAAATGAAGGAAAAGGAGGAAGGGCTGCTGTCCGACACCATGCTGACGGATGGGCAGCAGGAGACAGGAAACCCAGTGTGGGGAAGGTGAAGAAGACTGGTCTCCACAGCTCTCCACACAGCACTGCCTGTGGTCGTAAGCCCTGGGCAGCCGGCCTCCCCTGGACTTATCCCCTGATACTTAGATTTTCTCCAGCGGCTCAGGCAAAGAGCTGCTCTCGGGGATGCAAATTGAGTCTTGACAGATCAGGCGCAGCCCATTGTAAGGATTCGGTGATGGCGCCCTCCGGTAAGAGGACTCGGTCAATGGACTGTGGTGTTGTGGCGAGGAGAAACGGTGTGCTCTGTGTGCGTTCACCTCATTCCCTGTATAATACGTTTGACCAGAGGCCTAAATAGGCGGCTAATTTCAGAAGTGCCCTGTGTCTCTAATAGGCAAACAAGGCTTGATGATGGAAGCAGAGTTGCTCACACTTTCGGAACTAGCCTCCCACGTTCGGCCCATTCTGCCACTCGCTTCACTCGCTTGCCGCCGCCGCTAAGACCAGAGCTCTGAGCTGAGAGGAGACGGAGCCTGTCAATTTTCCCACTCAGACTCCACTCCAGACTCCCCAGTTGACAGCTGGCTTGGAGAAATGACAGCACGCCCAGAGAGAGGAAGAGAAGAGCAGAAATAGGAAGGCAGGAAGAGGTGAGCAGTGAAATCAAGAGTTGTAGTAGTGGCGATGGTGGTAGTGGGAGTAGTAGTTGAACACTAGTAGTGCTAGAAGAAGCTCCGGTGAGGCTGGGTTAGTGCCATATATGTATCCAGAGAAAGAGGGCTTTATGTGGCCAGTAGGAGGTACAGATGTAGGCCATGGAAGAAAAGAGCAGGAGCATTAGTAAAGTGGAGCATTGGTTACAGCAGAGTTAGTGCCAGTGCTTTCCCAGGGAAGAAAGCCCCAGGCTTGGACCCAACCTTGGACGTACCATCCTCCTGGGTCCTGATCCGGGCCGGCGGACTCTCTGGGCCTGGGCCTACATCTGTGTGAGCCCTGACCCACACCTGGTACTCTGTCCACTTCCCCAGGCCCTCCAAGGTGTAACTGGAAACATCCGCCCTGACGCCCGACAACTCGTGGCGCTTCAAGTCTTCTCCAGTTGTGGCCTGGAATGCTAGGGAGTAGCGAACGATGTCCCCATGGCGGCTGGCTGCAGGGGGCGCCACCCAACTCACCTTGATGCTGGTGGAGCTGAGGCTCAGCAGGTGTACCTCCTGGGGAGGAGCAGAGGGGGCTGGGGGAGGGGGATGGGGTCAAGCAGGAGGGTTACGTGACCGTTGGAACATTTCAAATAGAACCCTATTCCCTTTCTAGTGAACTTTTTATTTATTTAATTATGTGTATATGCATTTTACTAATACTATAAATAGTACTATTAAATAGTACTATTATTATACTATTTATATTATTATTATTATGTTTATAATATGATTTTATTGATGTTATTAACATTATTTACATGTCTTTTTTTAGTTTCACCAAATTTTCCCTCCCATTATTTTGGTGTCTAATTAGTGACTACTGCCTTGTCTCGTTGAAGCAACTCCAAGTAGACTCGGAGAGTCAAAGATTAAGAAGTGTAATCTAATGCCAGGCCGTTGTGCTTTTTATCAAAGTGCTCGCTCGACCAAAAAATATACTATAACCTACCTGCTTGGAGGAGAAGGCACATCAGGCTAACAACAACAGTTGAGCTTGCAGGCCCCTGACCCGCCACAAGGAGTCACTAAATTCTGACGTCCAAATCAACCATGTCCAAAATCCCACCCATCCAGATGGCAAACTTGCACTGGCAATTCCCGGGCTTTGTAAATGTAGGCATGCTGCCAACAGGATACGACCCTGGGTCACAACGATGGAGATGCACTGTAACGCAACACATCACTGTGCCACTCTGGAGCCCATGTTCTACCCGCGACATGGTCACAAGGAATGCATTGTATTTTAGAAATAGACTTCCATTCAGCGCACACGTTAAGGTACAGCGCCAAATACTGTAACCAAGTCTATTTGGTGTTAATAGAAATGCATATTCATTTGTTATTATAAGCAGGTGTTTTTCTTCCATCAAAGGTTTCTCCCATGCCTTTCTATCTCCCACGATTGTCCACAATCCAGAAGTAAAACAAAATACTTAAAAAGTAAATCAGGCATATAATTAAAATGATGAAATGATTCAACGCATAAACATGTAAACGGCCAGAATCTCAGACGACAGCATGAACAGACATAATGGTGGTAAGAGTCAATGGACACGGCATTCAACTGGACCTTTGCGGGATTCGGCAGCCAGAGTAGTAAGGAAGCAGGAAACTGTAATGTCATGTTGAGCAACTCAGTTGTTAATGGGTTCATCCTTGACTGGCCATTCCTTTGCTCAGAATATAGACGCCAAATGAATGAACCTAGACCAAATATAGAGGAGCTTTGGAAAATGCAGACTATGCATCCCAAGCAATAGTAAACAACTGTTGACCCAACTCATCTTAGCTGAAAATGTAAGTGAATATATTGCATATGAATATGAATAAATATATACAACGTATATATACATGTATATGTGGAGTACATTTGAGAGGAAGGAGTATGTGTGGGACTCATAATGCAAAATCTATGTTTGAAATAGGAATAGAGTAGAATGAAATAGAAAAAGGATGAGACTGTGGCAGACCCAGACAGGGAGATAAACAGTAGGCGATATGTGAACAGAGAGAGAGAGCGAGAGAGACAGAGATACAGAGAGAAAATTAAATTAAATGGTGAATGGGAGAGTGAGAATATTGAGGACATAGATGTGATAGAATTGTGAGAGTGATTTGGAGAAGCGAGGGAATAGGGCAGAGAAAGATTAAATGCACTGAAAGAAGGAAAAGTGGAAGTTATTGAGACATAAAGACTGGAAGAGACTGAGAAGGACAGAGGGAGACAGAGAGTAAAGAGAAGAGTAAGAGAGACGGAGATGGATTGAGAGATCAAGATTATGAGGAAGAGAGATATATAGAGAGCAACAGAACAGTTCTAGAGAGGAAATGGAAAGACAAAAGACTCTGCCATGTTCAAACCTTCTTGACATGGGTGACTCAGCGACTCCAAGTGTCAGTGGGCAGACAGATAAGTTAGAGAGGGAGACAGAGAGGGAGAGATGGAGAGAGAGAGAGAGAGATACGGCGGAGGGAAAACCAACGCCCTGTGCCTTGCTCTCCATCTCTCATTGCACCTTATAACCTATTGAGTGCACTAGTTGACGGTGACCGAAGTGCGCTAAACAGGGACCTAGGTGACATCTGAGGTATCCTTGCTCTCTCCTTTCCACACAGGGAGGCTGTCATGGCTGACAAGAAAAAACAAACGGCTCAGAACAAGCTTTGATTCCTTTTGGGAATCTGTCATAAATATTTCAGTTTCCAACCCCCCGGAGAGACCGCGCCAGGCGCCGCGAGCAGAGGCTGGGCTGGTGAAAACAGCCGGGGCGCAGCCGAGGAGAGGGTTACCGGCTAAAAACTCAATTAATAGGGAGCTGTTCGGTGCTATTGATGTCGGCCTGGTGACAGTGATTGTGTTGGTGGATGCCAAGCCGTACATAAAGGCGTTTCGTAGTGTACGCTGGCATGTTTCATTATCAACTAGAATAAAAAATGATGGTGACATTTATGATGTAGCCGTGCCTTCTGTGCACCAGCCTGCTTGGGTTGCCGGGTTACGCGTAATACTGGATACGGACGTGTTCTGTATGTATGTTCTTGGTTGACGTGACACAGTGGATTTATCATATTATTTGTCAAAACGTGCAACGGCCTACAGGCAGCGATTTGTTATCGACAGACAGCAAATCAAAAAGGGAGAATGAATGCAGCGTACAGGACCTGTATACTCAAAGGATTCTGACTTCAAGATGAGGAGGGTTAAAGGTGCTTTGAAACATCACCAGCCTTCATCCACTGATAAGTGGGGAGAAAAGTGCTTAGCTTGGAATGTGCCAACAATGGATGACATTTTCACAGTCCTTTTTTGTGAAAGGCCTGTACATTTTCACAGTCCTTTCTTGTGAAAGAGCTTAACATGGTTTTAAAAAAAAATACAGAAATAGTATGACCTACCTTTATGCTAACTCAATGAGGGGTAGACTCCACATTCTTGTAAGATACAGAAGAATTCACTAATGTCCTAGAGTAAGGCTAGTTCAAGCGAACGGATTGCACAGAGAAGAGCAAAAGACAGGGGCTATAGCTTCAAGAGAGTTAGAGACCTGTAGGTTTGGGTCTAGGAGTTCCATTACTTACTGGACTGGGCAGTCCTGGCTTCAATAGGCTGGGTGTAGACACCCAGGCCCATGTCAGAGCGAGCAGCCAGGGAGAACATGTAAAGTGTGTCTGGCTTCAGACCCTCCACAGCATGAGATCCCGCAGGAGGGAAGACCACATGGAGCTAAGGGGGACAGGAGGCAGAAAACATGTTTGTAAAGTCATGAGTACCAGGAAACCATCTTGTGTGCACAAACTGGAGACAATTAGAAAAGCAAAATAAGCATTATATTATAGCACTATTCAAAGTTAATGTAATGTAGAATACTACAAAGTAAAAACGTGCCTCAGAATGAACTGTGTCGACATCAGTCTTATGTAAAGGATTACACGAACGTATTTAATTGTCCGTGGCCCTCAAGCCAGATGAAACTATTCCTGGAGAAGGAGGATTGTGTCACCCTTAAGGTTCCAATGTCCTAAGGGCAGGTTTACAGTTCTAATTCACCTTGTTGCTGGAGCCAGCCTCCCAGTACATGAGCTCGTACTTGGTGATCTGATCTTGGACCGGCCACAGCCACGACAACATGATGCGGGTGTCAAGCTCCGCCTCCGCCTCGAAGCTCGACGGCTGAGCTGGTACTGAGAGAAGAGAAGGCAGGAGAGAGAGTCGTTATCTCACACGGTGCTCTCAGAACGCTAGGAGGGTCGTGTCCTAATATTGCCGGAGTCGGCAGTCATCCACTCCCCCCCGATCCATTTTAAAAGCCTCGGAAACTCTCAAACCAGCTATTTCCTTTTAAACCCACGACGTTGGAAGTTGAGATTTGGTACACAGAGGTTAATAACTAAGAGCGAGTGAATGAATCATATAGTCTACATGCTGTGAGACACAGGAGATGGGCTGTGCATTCACATGAATCACTCCGTAATAGCGGCGAGACCGCGCTTTCACAAATATCTGTACTACGCAGAACTCATTCTCAAGTAGCTCCTTCATACCTCTAAAAGCAACAGTAAATACCCGGTACAGAGGAAGCCATTTCAGGACTGTGTTTGCGTACGGTGACACAATCTCGGGGCACTGTCTAACGTGGTCGCTGCTCGGGTGTGTCAGGCAAGGAGGGAGTTGACCTCGTCTGTTACCTTGACGACAGCACCGCAGATAAAACGGCCAGGGACTTTTGCCCGGTTAACCCTCTACGGTAGACGCTGGGCCTGAAGTCGGGCAGCCCTGACCCTGGGGGATCCTTAAGAGTGAAGCGTGTGGTTTCACACAGTCCACCATGTGTAGCGCGCCAGTAGCGTTCCGATGTACACTCGTCACTTATTTAGTGTACTAGATAGGGTCCCTAGTTCAGAGCGTCCACTCACCTCCCTGCTGGGTCTTGACCTGCAGGACGTCTGATGGAGGCCCGTCCCCTACGGAGGTGAAGCCCAGCACCCGGAGGCTGTAGGTGATGTCAGTGGTCAGGCCTGAGATGGTGGTCAGTCTGCTGTCGTCTGTATTGTGTTTCTGCCAGGCACTCAGCGGGGCGCCCTGATCCGAGCTGTAGTACACACGGTACCTGAGGACGGAGTTAGAAAATCGATCTGTCATCCGTTTAGAAAGCGAACATGAAAAGGAACACGCTCGGGAAAAAGCGCAAGACCAACTGGCCCGTTGCAGTTCATCAACCTTAAGCTCTGGGAGATTTATGAAGCATTTCGGCCTCATAAAGGTTTTATACGTTACTTCTTCCTTCGTGATATACTACATGTTCATACGTTACCCTCTAATCTGCCCGTTAGGCTCCTCGGGCGGCTCCCATTGGACCAGCATGGTGGAGGCGCTGAGCATGCGGGCCTGCACAGCCAGCGGTGGCGAAGAGGGAGCCTGCTCACTGGTCCTGGTGTCCACGAGGCCGCTGGGAGGGCCACGCCCGATGTTGTTCACCGCCATGACGCGGAACTCGTACTCGGAGTAGGGGCTGAGCCCGCCGATGCTGTAGCGCGTGGTCGCCACTCCGTCCACCTGCGGTGTCATTAAGTCACGACAATGTGGTCGTTTAGCGCATTAGAATTGTCCACACGTTAGCCAGGGTGACATGCGTAACCGTCGACACTGACCAGGGAATCCCTAGCATCGCGCTAGCCCCTGAATCATTGGTAGCATTACAACGAACCTCTTGGAAGCCGTTGTCTGAGACCTTCGCCCGGTACTGGATCACATAGTAGGACACTGGCTCAGGGTTCCCCGAGTCCCAGGTCAGAGTGACGCTGGTGGCTGTGGTCTCCGTCACAATCAGGGAGGTAGGGGGTTTTGGCAGGGCTGTCAGGAAGACCAGGACGAAGGACAGAAATACACAGGTGATGGAAAAGCACAACAGCAAAGATAAACATTTTTGTTTTTGGTGGACAATAAACAAGACTAGTCCATTCCATTATATTCCCACTCTATTCTCCCACTAGCTATCCAGTCCAGCTAAAATAACACCACAGATAAAGGAGTGAAAGTGGCTGAAAGTGGCCTATCTCACTAACGCAGACTCTGTTGCTGTTAGCGCTGCAATAAAAGCAAAATTATTATTATGTTTTATTTATTCAGGGGAGCCCAATGGAAACCAGTGTTTCATTCACAATGGCGCCCAGTGAACAACCATCCCATCAATCAAAATGATCAATTCAGTAAGACAGACAGAAAACAGTCAGAAGGACAGCACTCCTATCCTATCAGTCAATCACCATTCAGAAGCCTGTCCCGCTCGGTCCCCTACCTGTCACCACAGGGGCCCAGCCAGCCATGTTCATTATCTCTCAAAGCAAAGTGCCTCTCACCCAGTGTGACACGCACTCTGCCTATTCACAGGCAAAACACAGACCATTCAACACACCCTTCTTTCTCTCTCGCTATCCTACCCGCTCTTTCACTGCGAATTGAAAGCACATTCTCTCCTGTTCGGCTATCTAGGGCAAAACTTTGCCCTTCAATTAACGTGAGAGCCTGAAAGTCTTGAACAGAGATAAATTGAGCAATGTCTCAACTCTACTTTCGTTTTATTTACATATTTACCCAGAGAATCAATTTCAGGGCTTGGGACCTCAAATAAAAAATAAAAAACTGAAGAAAATGTAATTATTTAGGGACTGTGAAGACACTGAAGAAAAGTTTAAATTAGTCTTACATGAATAACCAAACAAAAATAAAAATCCAGCATACTATTTGTAGAATAAACAAAAACAAACCGCAAAAATCAATGCAAGCGCTGCAAAAAAAAGTTAAATTAATGAAAGTTACCGAGACAATTTTGTCTGACTACTTGTTGAGGTATTTTTCTATAATTTGACATTCTATGGAATTGCAAGGTACATATTACAGAACATAAGAGAATGAGTATTTTGTTCCACACTGGCATACCCGTTTAAGTTGGAAACTCCCGAAAAGAATGTTATTATCTGTCCGCTTATCTCACAGTAATGGTAGTATACACACTCGCCCAGATTTTCCTATTTCCATCGTAAACGGAAAGAGTCTATGTAGTAATATTGTGCCTGAAAATGGTTGCTAAATCACTTTTGTGTTGTTTATGATTGCGCTGCTGTCAGAGTCCAAATGGATTTACTGAAGCAAGAGGTGGTTGGGTGTAAAACAGGGCAAACAGCTCGCCCTGCAGACGTCAGGCGGGCATTAGGGATGAGACATTGCAACCTAGAGGGTTTAGAGCAAGAGAGCAACTCTTATACAGCCACGGAACTGACTCCCCATGCCTTGCTGGAGATCTGCTATTATTGCGAGTGGCCAAAATAGCATCATATTCTCTGTAACTTGCACTACTTTAAACCAGGGCTCATGCTCGGGAGTACACTTTACAGGGTATAGGGAGCTTTTTGGGATGGAGGCATCTAAAAAAGAGAACAGAAGCTTTTATATTTCCTTTAACAACATGTGAATTCCCTACAGTATAACTATGAATACTGAGTGATCATAAGTTAGATGATGTTAGGGCAATTTATGCATGCATCACAGTACTAAGTTGTGGAATACCTATTTATCAGAAAAAAAGTGAGTCTATAGAGAAGAGAAAAGTACTTTACCATCTAGACTAGACTTTACCATCTGTCAACATTGTGAGTATTATCATGGGCTAATTGGGGAGTTGTATTAGGGTTAATTTATTATTGTATCTTTAAAAGTAATACTGTATTTTGTTAGTATTACCATAGGGCAACTTCATTCAGAAAAGATCTATGCAACTGTGAGTAAAATACTTCACTTTCTTCTAATGAGTTTGTCCTTGAATAACTCTAGTAAATGAACAAACTCAGAGGTTGTATGAGAACATATTTTGTTTTTAAGCAATAACAAACCACTAGTAAATTAACTCTTCAGTGTTTTATTAGTTCAATGTAGAATCATGCATCTAAATGTAAGTAGATTTTTGAAGAATGCCGGTGCGGTCAATGATAGATACAATGGCTAGGCCTATTTACTAAAAACAAGATAACTCTGTGACAGGAAAGTAAACACTTTGTTCATTAGTTTATAATATTTGTGTTTTCCATAAATATCAGCCATGCTGAATCATTGATGAGTATATTAATGAACACACTGTCATCTGGTGTCTGAGGGATTCGTCATGTTAATATGACCTCTTTACCAGAGTCTCAGCGCGACACACACTAGACAGCTAACCGGTGAACACAAACCAAAACTAAAGTTCCAATCAAACATCTGAAGTAAAACAAAAGAAATGTTCGGGGGTAGCCCGCTAAGGCTCTATTCTAAAATGATCTAACATGTCTGCCGTCTATTTTCACCATCTAACATATCCTATGGATGTCAGCGTTGATCCCAATTCGTCTGCATTGGAGGCACGGTACTAGGGATCCCACGATCCCTCTCACCTTTCACAGTGATCTGCGCCGTGGTCTCGATCATGCCGAGTGACGATATCGCCACGCACGTGTAGTTGGCGGACTGGCGGACGTTGGTGACCTCCAACACGTTCCTCCCGATGGGCATCTCTTCCTCCTTGGTCAGCTCCAGGACCCCCATCATCCACTTGACGTAGGGCATGGGGGCTCCTACCGCCACGCAGGTCAGGTTCACGCTGCCCCCCGGCATCACCTCGTGGTTGGTGGGCGGGATGGAGAAACGGGGAGGCACGCGGCGTACTGGAGGGTGAGAGCAGAGGACGGTGAGAGGCAGGGGAAGTGGAGGTTTCATGTGGCACATGGCACGGACATGGCTAATACCTTATGGCCAGGCCTGGCTGTTACTGTGTTCTGGGCCAGTCGAGAGGCTCCCAAGGCAACTCTGTGTTAGCTGTTAGGGTGTACTGCAGTCAGATAGGACTTTCTTGCCTTTAAAAGTGAAATCTGGAGGCAAAGAAATGTCTTGGGCAGACTAAAGCCTAGGCCTACGACGCGCCTAGAGCGTGTGCTGATAGTCCATGGTTTCTCTACCATATCCATGGTTAGCTAGTTGGCTACCACCCATGTATGTGGGTGTAAGGGAATAAGAGATGTTTCCCTACATTGCGTACCTTCAGAAATCCCCTTAAGTGCTGGGAAGTACTGCTCATTACGTCTGAATTAAGGCTGCAGCGCTCCTCTCTCTGCGTGCATTAAATATACATAGCTCAATGGCATAGCAGCTAAAGTGCTCACGCATGCCTTAAATGGGAAAGCTGAGAATGGTCATGAAATATGACTAACAAAATATAATTCAAGCTGAGTGTCTTAAAACGTGGCTTACGTCTATTTTTATTATTTCGTTTTTTTCTTGGTTAAACTAAATAGTAGGGGCGGGGAGATCTGCATGCTGTGTTTGTAAAACAGAATCAGGCAAGAGGTTATGGACAGATCTGATCCACGTCCCAAATGGCACTCTTTGTCCTATAGGCCCTAGTCAAAAGTAGTGTGCTACAGAGGGAAACGAGAGCCAATTGCAACACATGCTTAGGGTTTCACATGGACTAACATTTTACCTAAGTGAACCTGAATGAAGCACAGCAGGACATAGACATCGTTGTATAATTCCAGGTATGTACTTTGAGCAAAGAAAGCGAACAAGGATTCTGTGCACTGGGTATAAAATGTCTCAATTTGGCTCAATCACGCATAGTATCAAGTTAATAACCAGCTTCAAACAAGTGACGAATGACTGTGAGAAATGAATGTGCAGTGTCTGTGTGGGTTCAGATATTCTGTGAGTGAGAGAGGAAATAGAAGGTAATGCTGATAGTTGTGGCGCTGGCTGTGCCAGGCTGTCCTCTACAAAGACAATAGCTGCATTGTCTGTCTGCTGACACCGTCTGGGAGGGAGGGAGGGAGAGCAGGACGAGAAGAGAGGAGTGAACCGTTGAGTCTGTAATAAAGACGGCTGGCATTAACATGGGTTCCCACGGAGACTGGCCATGTCGGAGAGTCTGATGTGGCTGACAGAGGGAAGGAGAGAGGGAGGGAGGCAAAAGGGATAGAGAAAGAAGAAAGAGTAAGAGAGTGAGACGTGAGGAAGAGAGGGGCGAAAATGAGAGGAGGCGAAGGTCTGGATCTGTTTGAGGCAGCCCCAGACTTTTTTGGAGGGGTTCCAAACATCAAGATGTATCAGTGGCACTACAGCCAGTCTCATATTTTCACACTATTTTCAATACTTCCTAGTGTGGAATGTGGAAACCATTGCGCTGGTGAGGCACAACTAGCAGCAAAAACCAGGCCTTGACGTTTAAATTCCCAATTGATCTTCCAACACAGAGGGAGGTCTGGAGCAACTCACAAGCCTCCCACAAAACGATCCCCTTTCAGACAGAACTGAGCTTCTTAATCATCAGTAAGCAGCAGTCTGTTACAGTTTGAGAAACAGACCCATAAATTATGAACATTCCGATTATTATCTCTCTTTGCACTGGAAAACCGTTGGTATGGTCCTGTTCAAAAGTGCACTAGGGGGCCATTTGGAATGCAGAAATAGTTTAATTTGGGAAGCGGGAGGTGAGCTCTGTGGCAGACCTCTGTTTTGTGTGTGAAGATAAAGGCAACATTATTCACATAGACTCTTAAACTCTCGTTATGACTGGGAAATGATCTTATTTTCTTACCAAAGCAAAATGATGCAGGCAAAGTATTAATATATTGTAGTACTTATTCCAGGGCCCATCGGCCCTGCCTGGCTGACCAGCAATCTATATACCGTAAAAACCACCATTTTATTCCGTTATTTCTTCTATTACATTTCAGTTTTTATGTGTCTTGAAAGTGGTACTGTATTCTGCGGTAGAGTAATAGAACTGAGTGACATGAATAACCACTGCCTGTGGTGCATTATGTTTATCTAAAGCACCCGGTGTTCCTCAACATAAAAGAACATTGTCAAGATCATGGGCTATTCAATCTTTCTCAACAACAGTATTCATCTAAGCCCAGACTTTGCACATATTCTGTATGTCGTTCTGCATGTATGCGTGTCTGGATGTGAGGCATGTGTGCAATAAAGTCTAAACGGGAATCATTCAAGTCAAATAAAAACAGAGTGTTTGGTATGCATACATACTGTAGGTTCCTGCGTAATAATTAAGGTCAGTGGTTGTATGAGGTTAGAGTCCGCTCGGTGTCAATATGCTGGGCAGCGCAGGTCAGGGCAGGGAGCATCACAACAAACCAATGTTAGTCACCGTTGACTATTTTAGGAGGATGAGGAGGTTGGTTGGTTACCCGTGGGTATGGAACACTTTCACAGCATGACACGATGGTTGCTGTTGACCGGCTGACTGAGTGAGTGACTCGGAGAGGTTATAACAAGGCGGTTTACTGAGTTAATAGCGGCTACAGAGGACAAACGTGTAGGGTTAACGGTCATCAGGAAGTGGCGGACAAGGAGAGACCTCGCCGTAGGAGGGAAGCCACATTGTGAGGTTTAGTCACTAGTTTCACAGGAAGCAGTTTTAGTATCAGAGGAAGGAGCGGCAGCCTGAAAGGCCGGCCCGGATGTTATAATGCAAACACACTCTCTTATCTTCATCGGCATGCCACAGAGAGAGAGAGAGACGTGTGAGAAAAGGAGGGAGGCAAAGAAGGATTTGGGATTGAAGGCAGAATCCTGATATAAAAAAGGTACGGATTTGGACCTGGGGGGGGTCGGGGGATGGAAGGGGAGGGGTTTGGAAGCACAACCGTGGGTTGCACACATATTTTCTGGCACACTGACATTGTCAAGCAAGGCATGCAGCAGCCCAGGCACGAAGCAGGCAGAGAGTCAACACTGGAGAGCAGCTATGAGCATGTTGCCATGCTGGCATGATCACATAGTGTCCCTCTAACAAACAATAACTCAACCTGTAGCAATTTACAGACCAACTCACAGAACATTTCTAATGCATGCCAGGGAAGCTACTGGAGTTCAGTGTGCTAGTCTGTAGTGGTTCTGCAGGCCCACTATGTATTCATTAAAAGGTGATTTTACTGTCCACTATAACATGGGAACTAAACACACATTGAAGAACACCAGGTTCATCATTCACACTATCCTTGTATTAGAGTCTAGGATAATTTGTCTACCAACATTTAACATGATCTTATTAACATCTCTCATCATCTCTCACAATCTTCCCGACATCGATCAACATCTAACATTGTATATGGACATTTGCA
Organism: Esox masquinongy; assembly: GCA_016801175.1. NCBI lineage: Eukaryota > Metazoa > Chordata > Actinopteri > Esociformes > Esocidae > Esox > Esox masquinongy. The sequence goes on along the minus strand of JACXGI010002281.1, from coordinate 55,339 downwards.
AACATCTACCAACAAGTACCAACATCTATCTACATCTGCCAACATCTTTTATGCATTCTTCCATTGTGTCTATGCCAAATACTCTCCAGGCAGATTTTGACAAAACATGGGAGAATTATCCGCCTTGACTTAGGGATTTGGCATTCACAATATAACAATGACTGGCCTAGTAGTTTGTGGATCGTTCATGTAGACAACATCTTTAATGTTGCCTGGTTTGATTACCCTGCTGTTGCAAAATTATTCCTTGCTGTGTGAGACTGTTTCAAAATGAAGATGAAGTAACTGTTGTTAGAACAGAGAGAATGGAGATCAGAGAGTCCTGGCCAACTGAACTGGACAGACAATCCAGGAGGCTTTCTCTCAGTTTCTTCTCTTTTACGTCTCTCCGGAACAATCACCTAACTATGAACATATTTTTCCATGAAACAGGGGAGAGGAAAGGAATAAGTTAACTCTTGAACATAGTCTGTTCTTCTAAATCCATTACTCTGTCTGGGATTAATGGAAGGTAAACTGTCAGAGGGCACAGACCTCCATTTCAGAATGTGTCCGGCTGATGTGTGAGTTGGCAGGAGGATAGGATGGCCAGAGACGCTTTCTATCATCTACTGAGAGACAGCTTCTCAGCTCAGCCATGGAAGATTGACTGCAAAAAAACGACTGAAAGACACACTGGGTCCTTCGAAAAAAGAATCTCCTCCTATGCAGTCTCTCCCTCTTTGTTTTCCACTGCTCTCATTGTTCTGGGAACTAAATCTGGAAGCCTGCAATAAATGGCCATTCCAAAATAAACAATCAAAGCTGCTTTGGCCTAATTAAATTCCTTGAAAACTCAAAAGGCTTTCCACTGCTAACCAGGATAACACTGCATCCTCTACTAAATAGGCTAAGCGTTCCAGGGTGGTGGGGGAAAAGGCACGTATTGAAATTTGAACTTGTATGTAAATAGTTCTGATCTCATAAGCTTGGTGAAACATTCACATCTGCTCCCTGAACCCAGGATTTGGACCATAAGACAATGACAAACCAGACTGTTGACAAGGAACTGCACAAGAGCAACGATCAGATATATCTCAGTGAGAGCACACATGCTACACCAGTTCAAGATACCATAAACAATAGATAGAACCGAGACTGAGATCCGTTCAAATGAGTCCCTAGATGAGAAAGACATCCACATCCAACCACTGACTTAGTATCTTAGAGAGGGCAAATCCCAATGCCTCTGTTTTCTTTAAGTTTGTAGGGTGGACAGCTGCTCCCAGCTGATGGAAGCGTATGAGAAACAAAAAAGTCAGGGTGAGAGAGTGATGCATTCAGCTAGACTGGGACCATGGAGACAAGCTGTAGGTAACAGAGATGTGAGGGCTCAGGGTCAGGTTCTGTGGATGATCCCAGAGTGAATGGACACCATAGTCTCTATAGTGACCTACATTTGGACTAGAGCCCTTGAGGCCCAAATGACTAGACTGTATAGGGACTAGGGTACAACTGGACACAGCCATGATGGTCTAGGCAGCTTGATGACATGGTCTAGACAGCGAATGTGACATGGTCTAGACAGCGAATGTGACATGGTCTAGACAGCAAATGTGACATGGTCTAGGCAGCTTGATTACATGGTCTAGACAGCAAATGTGACATGGTCTAGACAGTGAATGTGACATGGTCTAAACAGCAAATGTGACATGGTCTAGACAGTGAATGTGACATGGTCTAGGCAGCGAATGTGACATGGTCTAAACAGCAAATGTGACATGGTCTAAACAGCAAATGTGACATGGTCTAGACAGCGAATGTGACATGGTCTAGACAGCGAATGTGACATGGTCTAGACAGCGAATGTGACATGGTCTACTACACAGCTATGGTGACAAGGGCTAGAGAGTTATGGTGACATGGTCTAGACAGATACGGTGACATGGTGTAGACAGATAGGGTGACATGGTCTAGACACATACGGTGACATGGTCTATACAGATACGGTGACATGGTCTATACAGATACGGTGACATGGTCTAGACACATACGGTGACATGGTCTAGACACATACGGTGACATAGTCTAGACAGATACGGTGACATGGTCTAGACACATACGGTAACATGGTCTAGACAAATACGGTGACATGGTCTAGACAGATACGGTGACATGGTCTAGACACATAAGGTGACATGGTCTAGACAGATACGGTGACATGGTCTAGACAACAATGGTGACACTGTGTAGAGGAGGTGAGGAACACCTGAGGAAGTGAATAAGGTAAACAGACTGAAGCTGAGAGAGGAGATCCATTCATGCCAAGCACACTGAAGCCATAACAGGATGTAGCCGGTGGATGCAGGCAGGGCAGCGGCGGTAGGGAGGGTGGGGACGGAGGTAGGAGATGCACAGTGGAGGTTCAGGTTGGCAGACGCAGGGAGGCTCCTGAGAGGTCATCAGGCCGGGACGGGCCCGCGGCACCCAGCATGAGGCCTGGGGCACCGCCAGACTCCAGTCCACCGGGCCTGGGCCAACCCTGGGGTTCCAGAGGAGGATCAGGGAGGTAAAGAGTGAAAAGAACCAACCTTCTCGTTGATCTGAGAGGATTTGGTGAGGTTTGGATTGTTTTATGGATGGCGGAGTGCGGTGATGATGGAGGGAATAAAGATAAAAGAGAAAAAAGGAAAAAAAACAAGAGAAAAAAGGAAGAGGAAGGAGAAACAGAGTAAAACAGGCAAATATTTCTGCTTATCCATGAGAGAGTAAGGAAAATACTATGGATACAATAGCCAGAGCACTGATACACACACACAAATTACAAACAAAGCAACATCTCTCATATAGTGCATAAAAAAATGAACACACAAGCACACACTCACGCACACTGCACTCTGTTTCTGACTACTCTCATGATCTACCTTTACACCCATAGACTGGTTCCTGTGAATTAAGATGGCATTAGAGAGTCAGACTCTGTGTCCCAAATCGAACCCCATTCCCTATACACTGCACGACTCTGAGCTATAGACCAAAACAGTGCACTATAAATGGAGAAGTACCGTTTGAGATGCAGTCAGAGTCTTCCGGAGCTGGTAAGAATACTTCATTATGCACACAAAGCAGATACTGTCCTGCTGGTAGCTAAGGCAGGCCACATTTATTAGAGAGCAGAGAGACTGGATATGAATACAAACATCAAACATGGCCGTCACTGACTCAGGATTAGTCATACACACAAAATGGCCTGCCCACAATGCTGTATACTGACAAAAGATAGCTCTGTGCATCACTAATTCAATGCGAAGGCAATGGCCTGATAACATCTTTGTTTCCAAGCGCAGTTCACCAAATAGGTCACGATGGGGAAGACGTCAATGAGTGAGGTCTTATAAATGATGCCCTACGTCAGACCAAAGTACAGGGCATCTAAAGAGTCAGTGCATTATAGATTTGGCTCCTTCGAATCAAAGCTGGTTTCTAACCTTGATCTTTGCACGCACACGCAAACACAGACACACACACACACACACAAACAAATAAAAACAGACACACAGGACAAATAAAAACAGACATCCACACAGTTTCAGAGATACTCAAAGAACCCCAAGGCACATGAGATCTTGGGTGACTAACACTGAGGATACGTTGAGGCGTCAGGACAGGGTCAGCATCACTATTTAAGGTGCTACATAAATACGTCGTGGATGGAAAATGGATCCCCAAATGTACCCACAGTGATGACAACATAAAAGAAGATGAAAAGCTGAGAAGGGGCATGGATAGAGCTTCAATATCTGGTAGAGTGCTGAACATTACATGTTACTACTAATCGAAATGGTTCCTTTGTCTGTCAAAATTGTTAGAATTCACCACTGTTAAGTCGTGTCCAAATCTCTGTTGCCCCATGCTATCAGCTGATTTCATGTTTTCACCAATGAAAGTTGGGTTCTGCGTCTCTGAACCGAGAGTCAGAGGCAGAAAATAGAAGCAGCTTATGTTTTCAGCTGTACGCTGCAGGAAAACACAATGCAACAGCAGGAAAACACAATGCAACAGCAGGAAAGTGGCTGCTTTCATTGATTACAAAAACCCTCTAGTGTCAACGCGACGCTTAACACAAGAAGCCCCAATGTATCTCCAGTGTAAGGCAAACACAGACACGAGAATGCACATAGACAATGACTTGTCTTTAAATAGCAGGATAAGCATTTGTGAAATGAACGCTCCCATATACAGTCTGCGTATATGACTTAACATAGCAATGGGCATGAAGCCAGTACAGACACGCACTTTAAGCCCACACACGTAGAAAGTGGAAGACAGACAGAAAGAGAGAGTGCTTTCAGGTATCAGAATGGAAATTATAACACTGGTAGAGTAGAGCACACCTGGAGAGACAAAAACAAATTGTACAGAGCAACAATAATCCACAGTAACATTGTACAGAGTGACAACAATCCAGAGTTACATTATACAGAGCGACTACAACCTATGGTTACATTATATAGAGCGACAACAACACAGAGTTACATTGTACAGAGCAAAAACAATGCAGAGTTGCACAGAAATAGGCATTATTAAGAAAACACATAGCTATGTAAAAATATGGTAGTCTTGACATCTTTCAGGTTAATTAAGCAGATCATCAGCAAATTTCAAAATGAACAAATCTATGTTATCAAGTATAGAAATGCATAGCAACACATAACAGACAAAGTACTCAATGGAAAAAAGAAATGAAAGAATATGCAAGCTTCTTTATTTTTTCTGTGAAGAACACACAAATGACACTCAGTTCTCAAAGGCAATATCTCTATCTGACACCTGCTTAAAACATAGAACGTCTGAAGGATAACTGAGGCCCATCTTTCATGGTCTGTATTCATCCTGAAAATCAAGATAAAGCAATCTGTTGCCGTTTTTGTTCTAATGAACTGAACACTCAAAGGCAAGTTTCTCGAATTTTCTAATCACGTTGATTTTTTTCAAATATAATACTGGAAAAAACGCTGGCCTTGGAGTGCAGTGGTTTTGTTCATGAGAATGATATTTCCTATACACAGAAAATGCAAATCAACATGATAAAAATCACAAGGTTAAGCATGCTTTATACAGGCTTGCATCATGTACTAGCTCTATGCAATTGTGTACCTAGTAAAAATGTACATCGTCGGTTGTGTTTATTGATTGATTCCAGTTAATAATGTACTGTAGACTGAGTATGTGTTGTCCAAGTCTGAATAAAGACAACATTTGATTCCAATTGCATTCTTTCACAAACCAATGGTCAACAGAATAAACAGACGTTAACATTTTGTTTACCCAAGCCCTCACCCTTACCGGAGAAAATGGCCGAGCTGTATACAGCTGCAGTAAGCCAACAGTTGATCAGACAGAAAAATAATCTTGTTTCCATGTAATACAACGTTTCACGTTGCCTATAAATTGCTAAAGCTTAGCATTCAACAGGCTGCCACATTCATTGAAGAGTTTTGCTCGAGTCTGACTGTAAATAAATAAAGTACCGAAGGAAAGTGGAGAGCCTTGAGCTGGTGCGCCCAGGCCTGTACAAAGGCGATTTCTTTGAATCTGATTGGTCAAGATGGGCAAAGAGCCTGCAGCAGCACTCAGATGTGAAGGACAGAGAAATGGTGTGCACAAAGACAAATCAGGATGCAAATCGGTCCAAAAACCAGTAATCTGTACCTATTTCAAATGCTTTGGTCCTGTACTTTTTATGAAACATAATAAAAAGTGGAGATCGAAAAGTGCCGCAGCAAATGGTGCCCTGCCACACGTTTTCCATAAGCTAAGATTCAAACTGCAGGCAAACTGACACGGACATGGAAATACTGCAGGATTATAACACATACCATATAAAACACACAGACCAACATTTAGAAACATGCACAAGCACACACACGTATTCAAACCTGCACACACCGTTATCAAGTAGTCAATCTCATCCTCCCTACAGGGCAGGTGCAGGCTGATTATAGAACACTCATACATATATATTAAACGCCATTCGTCAAATTGACCAATCCTAAATTTATATTCCCCGCGACTGCATTCCCTCTGTGATCCGAGTTAAGGTCTGTGTCACAAGTGCCTTTTTAGTGAACACATAAACATGGTACTGGTCAAAGAGAGCACCATACCGGGAGTTAGGGTGGCATTTGGAACACAGACAAACCACAGTGGAGCCCGGCACCGAAGAGAACGGCTGATATCATCTATTCTATGCATCTTTTATATAGTTTTTTTTTTATCATTACATTCCTTCTTATCAGTGAATGGGTCATGTATGTAATTTGGGAGAATTTACGAGCCGGGTTGAAATAGGTGGTTTCCATGTTTCCAGACGCAGATTATTTCTTTCCGTAGGTCAGAGGGCAACCAGGGGGCAGTTTACACAGAAGGTATCTGCTGCAGTGTATGGAGGAAAGGCTGCTGTGGTAATCTCATAGACATGTGGCAGAAATTGAATGAATGACAGATACCTGAACAAGTGAAAGAAGTTACTTGGTGGGAATGTTATAAAATCAACGTTTAAAAATACAGAAACAGTTACTACAAGAACGGCAAGACCATTTTTTCCCCCAACTGGATGAAAAGCAACGTTTAATTTTAAAAGCTTAAAAACAAAGCAGTTAACGCAATGCTAGAAATTAATACTTGATTAAGACACTAATTAAGGCATCTTCATAAATATTGTTGCTATGTAAATCCACACCTGGTGATCTAAAACAAATCTAGACACGATATATTCGAATGGTTTCAGTAACAGAACCAAGTGAGAAAAACTTCATTAGTTGCTGTTTCGGAAACATGTCCAATTTGCAAAGAGTACTCTAAAAAACTAAAGTGTAAAAATCATAAAGGGTCATGTAAAGGTCATATAAAACGATTTTTTGTTGGAATATGGAACATTGCCTTTGAGAACTTCATGTTATTATTCCTCTGAAAGCCTCTGGGCTCAGAGTGGGATATGAAATTAGCCCTGTTGGGTTGATTATGTCCTAAACAGCACTGTTTTCTCCAAGCGAAGCAGTGACCTGGAGGGAACACTGCCATTTCAGACTGCTTTATAGAATGACTAACATCTTGTTCTTCTCAAGGGACATTCCTCCTCTCAGGTAACTGTACCTCTTCCATTGAATTACGAGCAACCTGTTGATAGGGGACGTTCCTCCTCTCAGGATAACTGTATCTCTTCCATTGAATGACTAGCATCCTGTTGATAGGGGACATTCCTCCTCTCAGGATAACTGTACCTCTTCCATAGAATGACTAGCATCCTGTTGATAGGGGATGTTCCTTCCCTCAGGATAACTGCATCTCTTCCATAGAATGACTAGCATCCTGTTGATAGGGGATGTTCCTTCCCTCAGGATAACTGCATCTCTTCCATAGAATGACTAGCATCCTGTTTATAGGGGATGTTCCTTCCCTCAGGTAACTGTATCTCTTCCATTGAATGACTAGCATCCTGTTGATAGGGGATGTTCCTTCCCTCAGGATAACTGCATCTCTTCCATAGAATGACTAGCATCCTGTTGATAGGGGATGTTCCTTCCCTCAGGTAACTGTATCTTTTCCATTGAATGACTAGCATCCTGTTGATAGGGGATGTTCCTTCCCTCAGGATATTTGCATCTCTTCCATTGAATGACTAGCATCCTGTTGATAGGGGACGTTCCTTCCCTCAGGTAACTGTATCTCTTCCATAGAATGACTAGCATCCTGTTGATAGGGGATGTTCCTTCCCTCAGGATATTTGCATCTCTTCCATTGAATGACTAGCATCCTGTTGATAGGGGACGTTCCTTCCCTCAGGTAACTGTATCTCTTCCATAGAATGACTAGCATCCTGTTGATAGGGGACTTCCTTCCCTCAGGTAACTGTATCTCTTCCATTGAATGACTAGCATCCTGTTGATAGGGGACATCCTCCTCTCAGGGTAAAAGTACCCATGATGCTTTTCCACCTGTATGCAACTGTCTGTCTACAAGATGTACCCATTTCAACTCTCTCTCTACTTCACCAAACCTGTTTCAAAAATGGCCGCAAAATGTTCTTTAGCAGAGCACAAAAAAAGTTGACTTCATATGTAATCGAGCACCATTTGTGACACAACCCAAGCAAATCTGGTGAAACCTCACCTGACCTCCCATTCACCTCAAAACATCAAACCATCAATTTTAATTTCATCTGAGGCGAATGGGGTCAAAAACACTTACAACAAGGGACAAGTCGGTGTACAGTCACCCAATAGAAAAGAAAAATAAACTTCACTCAGAGGATAGACAAAACATTGGAAGAACAAAAGAACAGGCACCGATGTGTCCAACCCAACCAGGATGACAATCGCTGAGTCGTCGCCTGGGCAGGTGCTCTATTTATCCAAGCAGGAAGGAGGTAGATGGCATCTGTCAGTTCCAGCCAGTCTGGCGGTGAGGGGAATATGGATCCATGCGGACTATTTGTATGGTAAGACAGGCTCGCTGTGGAGAGGAGTGGGTTAGCAGGAACACAGAGCAGACCTGGCTGTGGAGCTGTGGAGTGGGTTACCTTAAACTTGTCTTTAGTGCTTGACCAGAGAGCAGCAGAGGGAAGACATGGACAATAATAAGGTGGATGGCCCCCCAACGTTAGCAGTGACCCGCTCATCGGCCAGGCCTCTTACCTCTCACGTAGAGATTGGCTGGAGCCGAGTAGCGGATCCCGGCACTGTTGACCGCCACGCACTCGTACTTGCCCTGGTCCGACTCTTCACTGTTCTCTATCTGGAGAGCTCCTGAAGAGAGAGGCAACATAGTCAAGGCTCAGAGTCCACTCAGACTGACAGAATGGGATCCAGTATGGATTCATCCCAAAGGACACCGTTTCCCCTACCTTCAGTGGTGCACAAGCGTTGTTGAGCCTTACGGGGAAGATAGGGAATAGGGTGCCATTTGGGACACAACTATAGGTACGTGTTAAAACGTGTACACTAATTCAAAGTCACATACACACACACACAAAACAATAGTCAGGCCAACTTGTCATCCATGTGCAGTCTATTCTAGAGCAACAGTGGGGCAGCACTGACAAAGAGCAAAGCACAGACTGGTGCATTGGGCTTCCAATTAGGAACTTGCAGGATACATATTAATATCCTTCTGAATGGTCCTTAACAGAAACTCTAGCTCATCTGGTTGGTAGTATGTGAATGAACCCATGAAGGGAAGCCAAAGGGTTACAGCCACTGAAAGGTGAATTCTAAACCTATTGTCTCATTATCAAAATATCTTCTCAGTTTCCAACCCAAAAGTCAAATGCAGACCTGAGGCATTCTATTAGTCATCACAATCACTTCCTTACTCTTCTCCCCACTGTCTCCTCCTCATTCTCTTCTCCTCACTGTCCCCTCCTCACTGTCTGCCCCTCACTCTTCTCCTCACAGCCTCCTCCTCATTCGCTCCTCCTCACTGTCTACCCTGCACTGTCTCCTCCTCACTGTCTGCCCCTCACTGTCTTCTCCTCACAGCCTCCTCCTCATTCACTCCTCCTCACTGTCCCCTCCTCACTGTCTGCCCCTCACTGTCTCCTCCTCGCTGTTTCTTCCTTATTCTCTTCTCCTCACTGTCCCCTCCTCACTGTCTCCTCCTCACTGTCTTCTTATCACTGTCTGCTTATCACTGTCTTCCATCACTTTGCCAAAGGTGAACTAGGCACACATCACTAATACAATATTCTCTGTTCAACACTGATTAGTTGTTATCATCTGCTCTACTTGTGGTGACAGTAAAAATCTGAAACATTTCTCAAACGATGTGGCCTCTTCGTTTTCAGCTTGAACCAGGAACACAACACTCACCTGATTTCCACTCACTCACAGAGATAAAAACTTTTCAACATTTTATCTTACCATTTATCAAAGCATACATCCCAGTGCATTTATATACATAAAGTTTGGTCCAGAAATATTTGGACACTGACACAATTTTCATAATTTTGGCTTTGCACGCCACCACAATGGATGTGAAATGAAACAACCAAAATGCAATTAAGTGCTGACTTCCAGCTTTAATTCAAGGCATTGAACAAAAATATTGTATGAAACATTTAGGAATTGCAACCATTTTCATACACAGTCTCCATATTTCAGGGGCTCAAATGTAATTGGACAAATTAACAAAATCATAAATAAAATGTTCATTTTTAATACTTTGTCGAGAATCCTTTGCAGGCAATGACTGCTTGAATTCTGGAACGCATGGACATCAACAAAAGCTGGGTTTCCTCCTTTGTGACGCTTTGCCAGGCCTTTACTGCACCTGTCTTCAGTTGATTTTTGTTCATGGTACTTTCTGCCTTAAGTTTTGTCTTCAGTAAGTGAAATGCATTCTCGATCGGGTTGAGATCAAGTGATTGACTTGGCCATTGCAGAATAGTCCACTTCTTTGCCTTAAAAATGCTGGGCTGCTTTCGCAGTATGTTTTGGGTCATTGTAAAGTGAAGCGCCATCCAATCAACTTCGCTAAATTTGGCTGAATCTCAGCAGACAGTATATTCCTATACACTTCAGAATTCATCTGGCTGCTTCTGTCTTCTGTCACATCATCAATAAACATTAGTGACCCAGTGCCACTGCAAGCCATACATGCCCATGCCATCACACTGCCTCTACCGTGTTTTACAGATGATGTGGTATGCTTCGGATCATGAGCCGTTCCAAGCCTTCTCCATACTTTTTTCTTCCCACCATTCTGTTACAGGTTGATCTTAGTTTCATCTCTCCAAAGCATGCTGTTCCAGAACTGGGCTGGCTTCTTTAGATGTTTTTGGCAAAGTATGACCTAGCCTTTGTATTCTTGAAGCTTATGAATAGTTTGCACCTTATTTGCTCTTGTGAAGTCTTTACTTTATGGTAGACTTGGATAATGATATGCCTACCTCCTGGAGAATGTTCTTCATTTGGGTGGATGTTGCGAAGGGGTTTTTCTTTACCATGGAAAGGATCCTACGATCATCCACCACTGTTGTCTTCTGTGGACATCCAAGCCTTTTTGTGTTGCAGTGTGATCTTTTTTCTCAGAATGTACTAAACAGTTGATTTGACCACTCCTAATGTTCCTGCTATCTCTCTGATGGATTTTTTTTTGCAGCCTAAGGATGGCCTGTTTTACTTGCATTGAGTGCTCCTTTGACCGCATGTTGTGGGTTCACAGCAACAGCTTCCAAATGCAAATGCCACACCTGGAATCAACTCCAGACCTTTAACCTGCTTAATTGATGAAATAACGAAGGAAAAGCCCACACCTGTCCATGAAACAGCTTTTGAGTCAACTGTCCAATTACTTACGGTCCCTTGAAAAAGAGGGGGCTACATATTAAAGAGCTGTAATTCGTCCCCTTCCTCCAATTTGGATGTGAATACCCTGACATTAAAGCTGAGAGACTGCACTTTAAGCCCATATTCATTATTTAACTGTAACTTGAATATATTTTGGTAAACAGCCAAAATAACAAAACTTGTGTCAGTGTCCAAATATTTCTGGACCTATCTGTACAGATATATATACTGTTGCATATTTATAACAGTCGATCGTTTTGGACAGACAATATGACTGTGTGTGTGGTGGTTATGTACAGTGATGCTGTCGATCATGATGTTACACACATCATGCAGTTTGTCGTCAGTGGGGTGCCGACGGAACATTAATAGAGAATATATGCACAAATATATTTCAGAAGTTCATCCTGAAATGCATCATATGGGATGATAATGTGCTGATAAAGAATTCAGACGGAAATAAACGACCATGAGTGTGTGACGACGTCTACAGTATGTGAACGCGGAATTAGGTTAGGTGGAGGGGCGCCCAGATTTATCTCCATCCGGCAGCTTCTATGCTACATCAGTGATCAGGGAGTTCTGCCTTCGTAGGTGGATGCTTAAAATGTCACATAGAGACTCAGACCAACTCATTCACACGGACACGGAAACTTTCACACACTTTCAAAGACACACAAACCGAGTGCGACACAGGTACGTCTTTCTTCCCTCCAAGAATTTTCCTTTCCGTAGAACAGCGCACTTGTGTCAGAATGATAATGCGAGACCTGTTCCAAGTACATTATCCCTCTAGGACGTCCATGTAGAGATCTGAGCTCAGAGCTCTATGTGGGGTAGGGCAAACCTCCCACTGTTTCCAAAGTGAAGACAGTAGAATAATGCATTGGTTGGTTATTGCCAGATAAGTCTGCTTCACAGGTAGTTATTATGTATTGCCCCTATAATAAAAAAAGCAGGGGTCCATAGGCCTCTGGTCAAAAGTAAAGGGTGTCATTTGGGACATTTCCTTTCGGCGCGTCGTCATGGCAGAGACCCCTCGATGATATGTCATGTTCTTCATCTTCAGAGAGTCGACAAGGTGAGCAGCAGGCAAATGGTGAAGTCCACGGTGACCCGACCACCTAATCCTGTTCTGGCTCCTCTGCCTCATATGAAAGAAGCTAATCAAGCTGTCAAAACTATCAGATGACTTCTTCAGCAGAGAGATGGACGTCATCCCAAACGGCACACTATATAATATACACAATTTTACTATTGAGATGGGCACTTTGTAGGGAACAGGGTGCCATTGGGGGCGATGCCATGGAGGTTCTGGGTTCTGGAGTCTCATAACAAAGACAGTTTAGCTGGCAGCCAGAAGCTCCACTCTCACTTTGCCCATGAGAGGCTTAAGTTAATAATGTACTCTGGAAACTTTCCCTTCATCCTGCCTCGGACAATAGCCTCTCAGAGCAGTGCTTAGGCAGGGGTCAGAGTTGACGTCTACAACACCTTACAGACTGCTAATCACATCAGGTGTCAATCCCATCATACGCTGTGTATTTAAATAGAAGCGGTTCAAGCTCATGGTAGGGAGTGCAGGAATATAACGTTGACAGAGCGGTCAAGAGATCACCAGCCAGACCTGGGACAGAGCTGCCATTCTAAATGTGAATAGAGTGTTTTGTATATCTACAGTTAAAGCTGGTCCATCTTAGATATCTTTCGTTTCCATGGCATTACAGTTTTTTTAGGCTAACTTTCAATTTGAATAGGTCTAGTAAAAATTGTATGGATTCTTTGTTTGAGGTTTTTCTTGTTTAGATGCTGTAGACCAGACTTTTACAAAGGGTCATGTGCTGAAGAAGAGAAGGATTCAAGACCTGAAGAGGGAGGACAGTGAACTGAAGATGGGGACATTGTGAGGTGAAAGGGGAAGGAGAAGGAGGAGGAGAACGTGGAGAACGAGGAGGAGCACAGGAGAATGAGTGAGTGGACATTTTTCTGCACCCAGCATTCTTACCTCTGATTGGTGTACCACCTGGAGAGGTAATGTGAATGCAAATAAGATTAGAGAGAAGCATTAGTACAAAGACGAAAGAGCAAGAAAGAGGTCGACATAGAAAGAGACAGAAAAAAAGACTGACATAAAAAGAGAGAAGGAGATTGATATAAAAAGAGAGGGAAAGAAAGGAGAGCAGAGGAATAAAAACAGCTTGATTCTTGAGTTCCTCTAGCTATTTTCCCCTCAGCCTGAAGAAAAATGATATAAAGAAAATAAATCCCTTTTTTAATTTCTGGGTATAACACACTGTTATGCATTTTGCTATATTGGGTAAGCGTGTCAGTGTGGTAACTAATCCGGTTATCTGTAACTAGAACCTACAGTACCATAGCTATTATCCTATATGAAGTGAATGTATATTTTGTCAATAGATTTGACTACTTCTTGCTAGGCATTTCCCTGTTTGTACAACACACCTGGAGGCTATGTGTTTTAGAAGCCAATACTGGTGTGTTACAATCAGAATTCTTCATGTGTACATCTGCCTGTTTCTTTTTTACCCATGGTTGTTTGGGCTATACGCCTGGCGGTTGGTGCTACTGTATACACCTGGCGCTTTGTGCTACTGAGCTGTCAGTCTGTTACGATCACAAAGCTACGTGATCTCCCAAACAGCTTGTTGAGTCATTAATATCAGTCTAGAGTGGGCTGACCCTCTATTCAACCAAAACCAGCCTGTTTCTGACTGTTACCTAAGGCATAACTAGACTATATAACTTATATGTTGTGTTCAGCCCTCCTGTTGTAATCGGGCTAACAGAAACAATAGGTACATACAGTATATGATGCAACAATACGAAACTATGCGTCCTGGAACCAGCAGCCTGATCTGTGATGTTGCTGCTGCATTGTAGGAGAACAACTTTCTTAAGTGGGTGCAATGTTATTTGTATACTGATTAATTACAAAATGACTAGGATCACTGTTCAAATCACCTGTTTCATATACATCTTTTTCAAATCAATCATCTATGTGCAGAACCCTGAAATTATCTGCCTGTTTGGTCTGAATGCATTGTTTGTTCCGGTTGTTGTTAGTATGGGGTCATTTGGGCATATCTCTTCATATGCAACAAACGCTGGAGGAGTCGGTTTGGTTACTATACAGATATACATCATCTGGATAATGAACCAACACCATAGTCCACTCATCGGACAGGAGCATAGAGGTGGAGGAGGGGGCGGACAGAAAGGACGGACTGCCCCCTAAAAGCTGTGTGTCCCATGACGATGAGGTCATCAGCAGCTTAAAGTGGACTGGGTCTACGCTGAGACCTGCCAGGACAGACACACAGCCTCCGGGTACCAAGGTCGGGTGGGTTTTGGGACGGCACGTCCATCGCAGGCTTTGTTTGTCCATGACAGATTTGAGTGTAGCAGGTACTTGGTACATTGCGAAAAATAATAGGGCTTTATTATGTTTTCGCGATGTCCTGGAAACAGTAGGCACGTATTCATCTCCCTATAGTTGGGATAAATACACCGGGGTTAATCACTAGTAGTTGTTACCTTGGATTACATTAGTCCCTTACTCCGCCTATATTTAACACATCATCGTAACCCGTTTTTATATCCACAATAACTCCCTGATGGCATTATACACTCAGGCACGTGCCGTAGCAGGCTCCAATGGAAAGAACCCCCGATCAGCTGGGGTGTGTACCTAACAGCCCTCCACAGTCTCTGTTACAGCCCACTATGGTTTGAGCGGAAGCCTTGGAACGGAGGGCACTTAAAAGGGAATAGGGTGACATTTGGCAGGCAGACCCGGTGAGTCAGCCGGGCCCAGGAGAGTGACCGGTCACACACAGAAGCGTGGCCTTGTACTCCTGCTACTCCGGGAGTATTTATGGAAAAGGACAGAGGTTTAGCCATGTCTAGAGACACTAATCCTCCTCCTCTTCCACTCCTACACCTCTCCCACCCTTCTCTTCCTCCCCGTCAGATCCCTTGGCCAGCGGAGGACGGTCGTGTTTGCTTATCGCGTGGCCTGCATGGTAAACAGTGTCGATCAATGTCTGGGACCAGACTGCCTGGTTTGGACAAGCCTATTGATAATTACCGGGGAAACAATGACATGCTTAAGGCTGTGTCCTGAAGGTCACCCTGCTCCTGACGTAGTGCACTACTTGACGCTTGGATGAAGAAGTGCGCCACAGGGAATAGGGTGCTGTCAGTGTGGCAGCCTTAGTAGGGGGGTGGTAGAACTCTGGGCTCCATTTGAGGCAAAGGACACACGGTGGCCTGTCTTTCATTTGCCAACAGAGTGCAAAGGTCTCAAATTGAAAAATGGAGCTATTAGCATTCCTTGATGGATAAAAGGTTCTGTAATAGGGATACTAATTTATGAGCAAATGTAATCTCACTGGCGCATAATGTATTGTATTTGAACAAATAAATGGCTTGAATGTCAAGTTAATGACATGGTACCCGGGCAGATGTATTTCGGTCAGCTGTTCTGACAGACGCTTAACGAATGGGCAGCACTTTAAAAAAAGAAGTAAACAGATACGCCCATCTGTGCTTGACTGCAGTGGGACTGCGTGCGCATCCCAAAAGGCACCCTCTACCCAGTGTAGTGCACTGCCTTTGACCAGAGCGCTGCACCTTAAAGAAAGTCGAGTGCCAGTTGGGGCACGGCCTACGCGTGACGAAGAAGGCAAGTCGGAAATATGAACCAAATTGAAACAATGACAGCGCTGTCATGTTCATTAAACATGACGGGAGGATCTGTTCTCACCTGAGGCCCCGTGGAAGAGGCCTGTCTGGAACATCCTTCAGCTTCCACAGGCTTCAAAGCCACATGGAGGTCATCCCAACCGGAACCCTTTTCCCTTTATAGTGCCCTACTTTTGGGCATAGCCCTATAGAAGGCTATACAGGGGAAAGGGTGCCATTGACAACACAGACTAGAGATGTCCTGCAGCCTGTCTCTCAGCCTTTCCTCTGTGTGTGTGTGTGTGTGTATGCGTGTGTGTGTGTGTGTGTGTGTGTGTGTGTGTGCGTCCACCTTGGTTCACAGGAGCCAGAGGAGAGGCCTCTGGGTAAAAGGGAATACTGTTTGTTTCTATATTATCTCCAACTCTGCCAGGGCTGGACTTTTAACGGGTTCAACTCAGGATATGGAAAGCTTTTGGTTGTTAAGTCAGTGCTAATTGTTTAGGAAGTAGTCCTAGGGGGGAAAACAGGTATGACATTTTGGACAGCTTTCTTGCACCTGCCTCACTGACACAATACTTCAGGATGGAAAGCTCTTCTCATTTGCGGACAAAGGGCACCTGAAACTGTTTGTCGTTCTCATGCTAAGGCTGGAGAATAGGACTGTGACTCTGAGGCGTACAGTGAATACATCTCCATTGTGGCTCCTTGATTGGCTACTGCGCCACTAATGGACAAATGGCTTGGTTGCATTGTCCTAACCGGTGATTAACAAACGGCTTGCTCTCGGTGCTGTCCTCGCCGGGGCTTGGATACAAGCTCTTTGTGAGTTGTGCCACGGCTATACTGGTTGGACAGAATGGCAATATGAATCACAGCCAACTACTAAGGATACCATTTGCAGGTACACAATCATAGCCGAGTTTACCCTGGAGAAACACTTATATAATTATAGAGGTATGTGCTGTTAAATTAAAGCAGAAAAACATTTATTCAAAACTCCATGGAATAATTTGGCCATGGTATATTAGCATTTAAAAATTACACATTCTACTCTAACCTATTTATATTCTGTGTTTGACACAGCATGGGAATAGCTATTATATTTCACTGATTTTATTGGGTGTGTTTGATATGGTGCAAACCACTGCGGAACCTAAAATGTGAGAGGATCTTATAGAGGCTGTGTACCTGAGCGTAGCTGTTTGATTCGTCCGTTGCTGCTGTTGATATCTACAGGGAGGAAGTCCTTGAACCAGGAGATCTCTGGGTCGGGGTTGCCACTAGCAGCACACAGCATAGTGGCTGTCCGGGTCCGTTCCACCACCTTCAGCTGGGGACCCATGTCTATGGTGGGGAAGCCATGGGGAATCTGGTCCTCTGGGGAGACAGACAGAGAGATGGGATTAGAACAGTAAACAGACACACCTGTTAATGAAGTTTGGTTTTAATGAAGATTAGTTTAAATGATCCCCATTAAGGGAAAACCGTAGATTGCTGCCATTAATTCACACACACACACACACACACACACACACACACACACACACACACACACACACACACACACACCCAGCCTTGCATTTCTATCCTTGTGGGGACCAGAAAACAGAAAACCAATGTTTCCAATCCCTAACCCTAACCTCATTAACATTTACTTATAACGCCAGATTTTTCAAGTATTTACTAACCTTGTGACGACTTGTCCATATTCGATTTTTTGACACGAAAACACACATACAGTCTTTAAATCCGTCCCTCACATCTTGATACTGTAAGACACTCCCCCACCGCCCCTTCCCACCCAATCCTTGGGACTGTGCTCTGTGATTGGCCTCTTTCATTCCACAACGTTAAACTGCAGAGAGGTGGTCCCCTTAAAAACACTGTGAAATCCATCCCTAATGTAAATACTGCTAGGCCAAGGCGTGACTAATCCAGCTACGGAATTCCTCGTCATGGGTCTGTGGAGAGCAAGGCCGGGGAACGCCATGCAATTTCACTCAGGCTAAATTGCATTCTGATAGAGAGAGTGGGTCCCGGTATGCTCTGGAATGATCGTCTGGCCGGCCAGTGTGGTCAAATGCCAACCTCGGACAAATTACTGACGAAAATGTAATAAATGTAATAAAGGCTGAAATTCCACTGTATGCTTCCCTTCTCTTCTCATGTGTCTGCAGTGGAAAAATGCTCCATCTTCAGATTCTCCAGGGAAAAAAGCTCTGAAGGAAATACATTTGAAGGACCTTGAAATAACTTATGCAGAAGCATAGCTTATCTATCTGCACGTCCAGCACAGGGAGAAAACGGATGAAGGCAGGACCAGTGAACCAGTACAAGCCTTTTTAGACCTGCCGTTGCTGTTTAGATACATATGTTTAATGAAAATAATGCCTTTTCATGTCCTGCCCAGGTTGCTTGTCTGTGTGTCACCGTTCCAGCAGTTATCGTCTTCAACGAGACAAGCTAGAATACAGTGACTTCTACGCTTGCTGGATCAGTAACACCACAGAGGGCATCAGCGACAAACAGCCAAGCCTGCATTATTGCGGTAATGTGACACCACTACCTTGCATCCGCATCAATCCCTACCTATGTAGTGCACTATTGTTGACATGAGTTTCACAGGCCCTGATCCAAAGTAGTGCACTATAAGGAGAATGGGCTTCCATTTGGGACCCAGCCCGGTGCCTGTCGTTAGCCCTGTCAGACAGTAACCTGAGGCAATGACAACAAAGAAGACATTGTGATTCTCACAATGCAATGTGCAATGGAGGGGAAAGTCAATAGCAGGTAGTGTAAAAGAGTGAGGTCATTTCTGTCTATTAGCACCATGCAGACACATACTGGGAAAACCTCAGGAGTGATCCCAACAGCTATTCATTCTCTCTGGTACAATGAGGAAACAGAGGACATGTCCAAAATGACACCCTGTCCTCCTGGAAGCCTATGGGGCATGTGCTGAAGGAGTGAGGTATAAAGGGACTGACACAATGACACCACTGGCTCAGGGAGAGTAAGGAGTCCAGAGACACTGGGAAGCCCTCTAATAAAGAGGCTGGCTGGGAAAGAGAGGGAAGATCCAATGGAAAGAGAGACAAATGACCCCAGAGGACTCTAAGGAGGGGATGGCTGGCTCCTAGGCATGTTGGCTTGCTGGTTGTCTGGCTGTGGGAAACACCTAGCCTGTCAAATAACCCAGGGACTAAAGAACAGTGTCTGGCTGGCTGAGCTAGTTGGCTGGCTGGGCTGGTTGGCTGGCTGGTGTGGTTGGCTGGTTTGATTGACTAAGTATTCTGGTTGGCTGGTCTGGATGGCTGGCAGACTGACTGTCCTTGGGAAACATCTAGCCTGTCAGGGCAATTTATTCCTTTGGCTATGATGCTCTTTCTGGGTCCATAAAAGCACATCGTATTCTGCTAACACAACCAGAATGGTTGTATAATGTAATATAACCAGAACCACGTCGTTGTGAAAGTACGTAAGGTACAGAGATCACACCTTCAGTATGCCATGCCTTTGTTATCAATGTCATAGTGTTTGTGTAATTGACAATGGTTTCCACTGCAAAAGTTGTTACCTTCAGGACAGTCCCAAGTAAAATAAATAAATATATATATTTATTTTTAAATACTTAAGATTAATTAAGTTAATCCAAATCGATATAATGTATTTTAAGTGCACAATATTAGTAAATATGTATGTTTGAAATTGTTTAAGTTACGACAGTACAGAACATGTTTTATTATTTATGAATAAAATATTACTAATGTTGAGATTAAATACATTTCCAATTTTTTCCAGTGGTATACTATACAAAAAGTATGCTTCAGACTAGAAATGAAAGTTAGCCATGTTTTGTATTAGGTTGTGTTTAATCGTTTCTGTGGATCTCAGGAAGAGTAACTGGCAGTCCAAAACAGCAGCTGGAGCCCAACCATTTATTGTTGTCCCTATTCACACTGTTGAGGAAAACCATGGTCTCTCCAGTGTCAAGGTAAGACATGACAAACACTTCCTCATAACACATATACAATGGGACCACTTAATAACGCTGTGTATTTTCCTCTATCTCTCACTCCTGCTGACTCACTCTCTCTAGCAAATATCACTCTGAATAGCCTGAGACAAAAACATGCCATATTTCTAAAGAACAAAGAAAGTGAAGAAAACATACCAGATATTCCTGTAATTCTATAACCTCCATCTGTCTTGGATGACACAGTCACGACTAACATCTACCAGGATTGCATGGGTCGCATTTTTTACTACAAAAGACAAATACATACAGGTTGTTGAAAGTGGATACAAAATTATATATTTTCAAACAGGAGAATTACCTTTATCTGATTAAACCACAATGAACATTGCACTCTGGTACAACAGGCTAGGATAATCTATCCTTTGGAAAGGGGACCCCACCTACTGCCATGAAAGAAATTCCTCAAATTGAGGATTGTAGGATTTTATTGTCCCACCTGCCTAATCTATACATAAAGGAAGCTGCCACAGAGGAGAAACTGATAGTGTGTCAGTCAGAAGGTATTTTCACAGACTGGATGGTGTGAAGACACGCCCCGTCTCTCCAAACTGACACCCTATTCCCTATATAGTGCACTTTCTTTGCCCGGAGCCCTAATACGGAATACGGTGCCATTTCAGAAGCAGTAATAGTGTGATGTCAGTGGAAAGGCGGGCGCTTGAGCTGTGATGCTAATGGCATGTAGCCAGGGAGAGACTCTTCACACTGAGATGATTGTTCTCTACAGTACTGCTGCGGCAAGGTGTTTGGCAGCTGCTACAGATACACATTCCTCCTGTAATGCACCAGCACACTTTTTTTTACAGAGGACAGAAACAGGATCAGAGCAGATCCGCCCAGGAGAAGACAGGCCAGGATCAGATCAGCCCAGGTGAAGACAGGCCAGGATCAGATCAGCCCAGGTGAAGACAGGCCAGAATCAGATCATATCAGTCCAGGTGAACACAGGCCAGGATCAGACCAGATCAGCCCAGGTGAAGACAGGCCAGGATCAGATCAGCCCAGGTGAAGACAGGCCAGAATCAGATCATATCAGTCCAGGTGAAGACAGGCCAGGATCAGACCAGATCAGCCCAGGTGAAGACAGGCCAGGATCAGACCAGATCAGCCCAGGTGAAGACAGGCCAGAATCAAACAGGCGAGGGGGTTTAGGAGGATGTAGGACACATGTGGATGGGTAAGGATCAGCGTTTGTGGGTTGGATTACAGGCTCAAAATGGCCAGAAACAAAGAAATTACTTCTGAAAATCATCAGTCTATTCTTGTTCTGAGAAATGAAGGCTATTCCATGCGAGAAATTGCCAAGAGTACTCCCTTCACAGAACAGTGCAAACCGGCTCTAAACAGAATAGAAAGAGGAGTGGAAGGCCCCAGTGCACTGAACTGAGCAAGAGGACAAATACATTAGAGTGTCTAGTTTGAGAAACAGAGGCCTCACAGGTCCTCAACTGGCAGCTTCATTAAATAGTACCTATTAAACACTCATTGTCAACAGTGATGCTGGCCTTCTAGGCAGAGTTCTTCCTCTGTCCGGTGTCTGTGTTCTTTTGCACATCTTTTCATTTTACTGGTCAGTCTGAGACATGTCATTTTCTTTGCAACTCTGCCTAGAATGCTAGCAAACCCAAACCCTACAGCTCTACCGGAGACTTCATTCTGCCACGTCTGATCTCTTGGTTTTCCCACCCATAGGGAAGGACAGCTCTCACTAAGCCCAGTCAAACCTCTTTTACTTTTCCAACTAGCACTTTGTGATACATTCTTTATTGAGGAAAATGTACTTACTATGACTTGAATATGTGGTTGTCCCACAAGCTATCTTAAGATATATTAAGAGCTGTCTTGCTGCCACATTAATATAATGTACTGTACATGGGCACATAGAGAACTAGAAGATGGTAGGGTGGTCTTTACTGGCCCATACTGTGACGTCCGAAAGACACAAGGAATGTTTAAGGTAAAACTACCTGGGTTTGTATGTCTTGGGCACAGAAATGCAAGCACCTGCCATCAAACAGCCCTATCTTTAAGCAGCATTTCTCATAGTGCTGTTTGCATGTCGAAAGCTAAGTTAAGAGTAAGCCAGAGATGCTCCGCCTGGACGGACAGAGGGAGAATTGCTCTGGTAATGAGTTCTGAGTTGTGTTGCCACAGAAATGTGGAATTCCAGATTCACAGGAACATTGACTTGAATTAGAACGTACATTCTAGTAATTCAATTTCTAAACATGCTGCTCTCTGGGTTACTGCAGGCAGATGGGGCCTCTCTACTTAGTCTCTCTATGGGCTGACAGGTCTCTCACACGATCCCAGACGGGTATCATTTGCTACTTAGGACAGGTTGCTCAGACGATTCCAGATACCAGATGGGTATCAGTTACCACTCAGGATTTCCCCAGAGAATCTGTGTTTGGGAGCATATAGAGTATATACGGGAGACATGGAAGGATGGCAGCGTGTATGAGAGGAAGGTTTTACTGCTTAAGTAAACAATACTATCCTGTTACAATTGACAGTATATCTAATGGCAGCACACCCAAAACCAGAGCAAGAAACAGGTAAATTCAGATCAGAATAGAAAATAATACTTCATTTGTAGTGCAATTAACCAATTTGGTCCCTTTTGAGTTAACTTGGTTCAAATGTTTTTTTAAATTTTAATAATCTGCCATAAAGACAAATGACAATCGCACAGATAATTTGCGTCTTTGGAATTTTCGGAAAGGAGGGGACATTTGGCCAGTAGACTTTCCGATAATGTTCTGGTTCTGATTTTCCCACTCGATTTTAATTAATTGAGCATCAAGACAACAATACAATACAATACACTGCAAAACAATCTATGTCTTATCAAGTATATTTATCTTATTTTCAGGATAAAACCCCTATCATCCTTAAAATAAGGTATATTTTTCTTAACAAGCTGGATTATACTGAAAAATATACTGAAAATATTGTGTAATTTGTCTTGTTCCATTGGCAACATTTTTTGCAGTGTAGTTCTGGGTTAAAAGATGAATCCGTGGAAAGAGTGAAGCTCTTCTGTTGGCTCTAAAGCAGAACCACCCCTTCGGCCAAAGGCCAGCAGTGTTTCAGTGAATGTCAAATCTAGACTTTAGAGACTTGGGAGCAAACATCTAGAGAGGTAAGCAGGGAGTTAAGGAGTTATTTTAAACAAAGAGAACACACCTTCGCTTGTGGACACTTCAGATATCTTCAGCAGCCCCCCTCTTCTCCTCGTGTACCTCCCTCCTCTCCCTCCTCATGCCCCTCAGATCCAATTTAATCAAGGATATGCCAGAGAAACCCCTGGGGAATGATAGGCTCTTAATAAGATCTCCCTCGCTGTTAAATTAAAAGAGCACCAGCGAGTCATTATGTCAGGGGCAAAGAACAGGGCACAGATGATGGTGCAGGAGAGATGTGTGCGGGCGTGTGTGCGCACGTTTGTGTGCGCACGCTAACTCCTTGAAGAAAGCCAAGAGGTGCCGAGCTTACGGCCACAGAAATCGGACGAGAAAGGAAGTTGACAAAGAGAGGGACCTTGGCGGGGCGGGCTGAACATCCACACAGCGGTCCGCCAATTAAATGCAACAAGCGGCTCCCATGCAGGCTGTGTATCTTTACCTCTAATAGGAGGAGATTGATTCCAGCTGAGAGAGGAGAAAAGCTTTTGAGAACTCAGCCCCCCCACTGCGACAGCCCTTATAGTCCCCTTCAAAGTGCACTACATTTCACCAGGGCCCAAACGGCTGCTCTAAAACCTAGGCCACTATATAGGGGGATAGGGAGCTCTTCGTGACGCCCGGTCCGACCTCCGTCACACCGCGGCGGCACCTTAATGAACGCCGCAGCGCGGGGAGCGGCTCTCCCTTCCGCCGACTCCGACGTTACCTCCGTTCGCTCGCTCTCAGCGGGTAGTGACCGATCGTCCGTGATGAGTGAGGCACTGACCCCTCAGCGCCCTTGGACTTTGTGGCACTGCGTTCAGTCGTCACCCACCCGCACGGCGCACCCCCCATCCCCCTGCGTACCAGGGGACGCGTGCCTCCCGGAATGCCAGTGGGAGCTGTGTAATCTCCCCGTAAGCCTGACAACACGGCGACAAAGCGTCACTCCACCTGACTGTCAGGTCTTAATTGAGACTTGTGAGAGAGGGGGGTGTGACTAGAGACCAGTAATACCACAGTAACACCACAACTGTTGACACAGCAATCGGTACCATGGCGATGCTGGATGCTTCTCAAATGTTGCCCTATGTAGTAAACTCCTGTTGACCAGGGCCCCATCACACTCTAAAGGCTCATGGGTTAAAAGAAGTGCGCTACTCGGGGAATAGGGTCCCTTTCTGTGACGCAGCCCCCGTCGGTTTCCCCAGGCTGTGTGAAGTATAGGGCTTCACGCCGGCATGGCTGCTGAGAGGAAAATGGTTTCCGGTTGTCTTCCACAAGACTTCCGACCTTCACTTGTTTTCGTGAAGGATAATTAGTCGGATGCATTTATTTGCATTGCTAATTTATTAATCTCTCTCTATGCGGTAGACGCATGCGCACGCATACACACACACACACACATACAGAGATACACTTAAGCAACACAGCTCCTAATAAGACTTTAATAGTTGCTGTTTGAAGCAAAGCCTTTGAAGAGACCTCCCCTGAGGTTTACGTAAGTCAGTAGAGTTTACTCACAGGCTATATCACTTAACTATGCCTGGGCACATGTTCATAATGACTCAACCCCTGGGTGTGTGTGTGTGAGTGTGTGTGCATGTGTTTGATACAGCGTATTATTGTACACTAATAATGTTATCTTAAGTTGAGTAGTCTTTACTATCATTGTTTTGGTTCATTTGTGTGTGTTTTTGTGTGTCAGCTTGGACTTCACAGAGTCATGCTGGCAATTCAGAAGAGTTTTTAACTGCCCTCCCTCTGTCCCTTCAGCGGTGATGACCATGTCATTCCCATGTAACATTCCAAATTCATTCCCAGCCTCTGTGACAGCAGCCCGGCAAACAGCCACCAGCTTCACATCCCAACAGAAGGCAGAATCAGACAGCTGCTAGATGGTGGATAACACTATCAACCCTCCAAATAACATGAAGACAAATAAAAGTGTTTTTTCGCCAGGAAGGTAATTCGAATTTTGAGCAGTGATCCACAGGGAATACGTAACCATGTGAAACAGACTTAGAGAAAACTGAATACAATAAATAATAAGTTAGTTAATGCCACGCCAAGGCTGTGTGAAGGAGAGACTAACCAGAGAAGACAGGAGAGGGAAAGTGTAAATAAGATGTTGTTATTAAAGTAATAAATCTGACATATTTTAATTGCTTCTTTATCGGGTCTCAACATCCAACAATAATGTGTGAGTGTTCGGCATGCATGTGTTTGTGTTTGTGTGTTCAGTATGCATTTGGCTGTGTGTGGAGCCTGTGGGCTCTGCGTGTGTAAGGCCTGTCTCAGGAGAGATAAAAAGCAAACTAAGATGGCAGATAGCTAAGGCAGAAATCTCAACCCTGCAGAAGCCACCAGAACACACAAACTCTCTGCCAGATATGCTCCCCGAAAGGACGCAATGGTTGAGGAGAGGGAGGACACGCACAACACCCGCTACCCACAAACCACAAGAAATACGGAACTGCACAAAATGGATTTGAGAAGTATTTACTAGGGTACGGGTATGTAAGAAATGAAAGAACCTCTCTCCAGTATATTGTAAACCTGCATGCAGAGGCCAATGTTATTTTTCGACGGCTGTTCTGGCCTCTTAAGTCATGTCTTATCATGTACGGTTTAGTGCGTATTAGGGTTAACCTTTGAACCTGCCTGCCCTCGAAAGTGCCCCAGTGACTCTCCGTTCCCATTCCAAATGTCAGTCCCGTAATAGCCATATTCCACCTCCACAGTGCAGGCTCACTGCTCAGTGTTTCGCCGACCAGGTCCCCGTGAAAGGCCCCCACCCCCCACCCGTGAGAGGCGGACAGCGGACAGGGGGACCGGAGAGCTAGCAGTAATTGGCGTGGGGAGAATTTGTCCTCTTTACAGCGCATTAATATGACCGACACTCTCGCCATCCGTCATTTCAGGTGAGGTGACACTTTAAAGGGGATATCTCCTTTAATTCGACCCAGGTATACAACACTGGACTCAGCACCGTGGGACCTGACACGCCAAGACAACCCGGCAGGAGAGGAGAGAGGGTGATAGAGGCTGGCTTGTAGCTGCGCCAGACCTCCCACTCAGTCGGGAGGGAGCATTTTCTTACAGATGTACTTCTGTCATGATGCAGAATATGTTGTTTATCCTTTTGTAAAGAGGTGAATACGTGTGTAGAATGTACCGGACAAAGCTTCCTCCACCTTGAAGACAGATGCCCTGTTTGTAATTCTCATGAAAAATCCTCAACAGCTACACCAGCGATAACATCCCAATTGAACCACCGGGTGTATATCTTGAATCACCAGTTTTATATCTCCACAGCTAGAGTTAGTGCAATGTGTCCATCAATGTCTTTTTGTGGCCTTGGCAAAGAGGCGAATTGAGTCTGTGTGTGTATGTGTGTAACTGGGATCCAGGTCTATGTGTACATTATGGGGAACTGATGTCCCCACAAAGAAAACCTGACAAATTGGTCCCCACTAGGAAAAATGCAATTTTCATTTTAGGGGTTAGGTTTAGAGTAAAACTTACAATTGGGATAGGGTAAGGTTTAGGGTAAGGATTAGTAAACATATGATTTTTTAAAGACAATCAGCTTTGTTGTCTCCATTTAAGTTTAGTTAAGTAAATGTGTGTGTGTGTGTGTGTGTGTCCTGCCTATTCTAATGGTTAGGAAGAAGAGCTCCTGTACTGTGTCAAAATACACCAGGCTGCCAACATACACCAACAAACATATGCATGTGTTTTAGATGTTGAGAACCGAATATATCTTTCATATTAACGTATCTTATTTTTTATACGCCTTTATGCTATAATTAGGGCTGTCAAAGTGAACACATTACGAAAACAATGTCTTCTCAATTTTTTCCCCTGTACCTAATTTGTTGATGTCCATTTCACTATCGTGGCTTAAACATAGCAAGTAAAAGCCATTCTGCAATTTTAATATTAATCAGAACAGGAGAACTACTTCATTTAGCCACTGTTTTCATTGTTCTCAGTTAGAAAGACGTAAGTATATGATTCACATTTAAGTAGCAACCTTTTGTGACTAAAGTCAGTTAGAGAAGCATGAATGTATAGTACAGGCTAGATCAATAGATATATAATATTTTACATGAATGTATAGTACAGGCTAGATCAAAAGATACATAATATTTTACATGAATGCAGACCAGTCATAAAATTGTTGGGTGGGTTTAAAAGCTCGGAAATCAGAAGAGCTGAGCGAATGTTGGAATGTTTTAACAACAGGTGTGTGTGTTTACGAGTGACAACTTTAACAGCATCAACACGATAAGCCAGGCCTTCGGGAACATTGGTGACATTAGTGATAATTGTGCCGCTTTGAGAACATGCCATTAAAAGCACGCCAACATGGTTTGACCGGCCGAGTTCTATGTTATTGTTCACAGATGTGTTTAGAACTGAAATGAAACAAGCTTAAAGAAGCATGTCCACGTCGAGACACACCATTAGCACATTTTTAATGCGTACACACTGATGTCTGTATCGGAAAGCCTGACAGGCAGTGGTCACATCAGAAAGGGATCGGCTGTGAGGCGCTGACAACTAAACCAATTGTTCCTGCTACAACACGTGTCAGCAGACGGATGAGAAAGAGAATGAGGAATAGTGAGTGCTGGGTCACATGCGAATGAATAAAAAACAACAGGGCGTTTGATTGCTAGAGCGCCGAGAGGCACCTCTGAGACCCTGCAATATCTGTTGGAACTGTACGTCGGCCTCGGCTGGGCGAAGCGCAGCATGTGTGCGTGCGTGCATGTGCGTGTGTGTTTGTGTGTGTGAGTGTGTGTGCTGTATCGGGTGATGGATGAGAATAATTATGCGGAACGTCCGTTTGCACAGCGTGCGATAGGGAGCAGCCAGTGCCAGAGGTAGACTCCAGCTCATGTGATATTATAGGAGTAAAGCCTGTTCACTGCCAGGCCCCAGGCCACTTCATCACACCATCCGTCCCAGAGAGAGTGAGAGAGAGAGCTGCCCTGTACCAACGACCGACTGCTGCATCGCAAATTTTACCTATTCCCTATAAAGAACTTGTTGGCCCGTAGGCCCTGTTCAAAAGGAGTCCACTAGACAAAGAAAGGGTGCCACTGGGACCTGTCAAGCCCTCTCTCCCTCGTTTGGGAGCACGGACACCTGTTTGTTGTAAATGATTTCACCTGTGTTCCTGTTCACTCTCCTTATTTACTGTTTAAAAGTTTGCATACCCTTGGAGAATATGTACCATGTAATATATGTACCATTTGTAAAGAAAACATGAGTGAGCAGGCAAAACACATGTCTTTTATTTCTCATGGGATTCACATTCAACTGTAGGTCATAACAGAATGGCACAACCATAAAACAAAACATGGCAACAAAGAAAATATGAACTGACCCCTGTTCAAAAGTCTGCGTACCCTTAGTTCTTAATACTGTGTATTGCCCCCTTTTGCATAAATGACAGTGTGCAGTCTTTTGTTATAGTTGTCTATGAGGCCCCGAATTCTTGCAGGTGGTATAGCTACCCATTCGTATTGGCAAAATGCCTCCAGGTCATGCAAAGTCTTTGGTCGTCTTGCGTGAACCGCATGTGTGAGGTCGTCTTGCATGAACCGCAGAGTGGCTCGAAGATATTAAGGTCAGGAGACTGTGATGGCCACTCCAGAACCTTTTTCTGCTGTAACCACTGGAGGGTCAACTTGGCCTTGTGCTTAGGGTCATTGTTGTGCTGGAAAGTCCAAGTCTTTCGTGCAGAAGAATGCAAATGGTCTGCCAGTATTTTCTGATAATATGCTGCATTCATCTTGCCTTCAATTTTCACATGATTCCCTGTGCCTTTAGAGCTCACACAGCCCCAAAACATCAGTGAGCCACCACCATGCTTCACAGTGGGGATGGTATTCTGTTCACTATAGGCCATGTTGACCCCTCTCCAAACATAGCGCTTATGGTTGTGACCATAAAGCTCTATTTTGGTCTTGTCACTCCAAATTACAGTGTGCCAGAAGCTGTGAAGTGTGTTAAGGTGTTGTCAGGCATACTGTATCCGGGCTTTTTTGTGGCATTGACGCAGTAAAGGCTTCTTTCTGGCAACTTGACCATGCAGCTCATTTTTGTTCAAGTATCGTCGTATTGTGCTCCTTGAAACAACCACACCGTCTTTTTCCAGAGCAGCCTGTATTTCTCCTGAGGTTACTTATGAGTTTTTCTTTGTATCCCGAACAATTCTTTTGGCCTTCTGACAGTTTTGGCTGAAATCTTTCTTGGTCTACCTGATCTTGGCTTGGTATGAAGAGACCTCTGAATTTTCCACTTCTTAATAAGTGATTGAATAGTACTGACTGGTATTTGCAAGACTTTGGATATCTTTATATCCATTTCCATCTTTATAAAGTTCCATTACCTTGTTATGCAGGTCTTTTGACAGTTATTTTCTGCTCCCCATGGCTCAGTATCTAGCCTGCTCAGTGCATCCACGTGAGAGCTAACAAACTCATTGACTATTTATACACAGACACTAATTGCAATTTAAAAAGCCACAGTTGTGGGAAATTCATCCTTTAATTGCCATTAAAGGTGTGTGTCACCTTGTGTCACCTTGTGTGTCTGTAACAAGGCCAAATATTCAAGGGTATGTAAACTTTTGATCAGGGCCATTTAGTTGATTTCTGTTATCATTATGATTTAAAAAGGAGCCAAATAACTATCTGATATAAATGGCTTCATATGATCGCTCTCTTTAAATAAAAGACGTTTTTTTTGCATGATCAGTCATACTTTCAAAATCAATGCCAAAATTTCACATTTTCTGCAGGAGTATGCAAACTTATGAGCACAACTGTAAGTTCTTCCTTCCCTAGTGTATATTTTCAGTCATCTTTTGGTTTCCGTACCTATGTAACATAGTTTCTGTTTTCATGTTGTAGTTTCTGTTTTTGTTACTTAGTTTTTATTAAACGTCCCCCGTTCTCCGTGTCTCCAACTAACAAAGTTACAGGCCCGTAAAGACACACCAACCGTCTGGCATAAGGGGGGGTAACAAAGTCCACAGACAGAGAGTGAAAAGTGGAAGTCACTGACTGATGGCAGTGTAATAATTTGATTAATCTTTATTTGACCTGGCAATTAAGAACACATTCTTATCCGCAATGACGGCCTAGCAAGACACATGGCCTCTTGTAGAAATGGGAGTGGGAGAGAAAAGGACTTGATAGAATAAAGTGTACAATTTGCGATTCAATTGTCCATGTTTCACAGGAAATTGTAGTGTTCAATTAACTGAGTGAAGCGCTTTCTTACTTTCGTATGGTGTTTATGATGTTGCCAGATGAATAACGAGAGGTTTTATGATAATGACAGTGATTTGTCAATTACATCATATTATACAATGTTTTCGTAATTTCAATAGCTGCAGATGTTAAACTGAGACTCATCATTTTGGATTTGAAGGGCTACATTTCATGACAGTTTTGTTTATTGCTCAGAAATTATTGACCCTCTCAACTGAAACATCTCCTTGTGCTAGTCAGGCTGTCAAAGCGCATTTGTTTTGAACGTCTTGACAAAATACATGAGAGAAAATAAAGCCTTTTAAAGCATTAGCATGGTAATTTAATTTCTTATGGAATATAGAAATAGATAGACAGAGAGATGTAGAGAGAGAGATAGCAGGTCTGTCTTAACCGTTCCCGTGGTAACAATTCATGTGAGGACAAGAAGACAGTAAAACCTGACTAATCGGTTAACATATAGGATAAAAGCTATTTACAGCTTAGGAGGTTTAGATCAAAACTTTCAGTTGGTATTAGCATGATCATTGGTGTTATTTTTTTTTTTTAGGTTTGTGTATTATGGGTTAGGTTTAGGCATTAGGGCTTGGTTAAGTTTAAGACTAAAATCTGATGCCCCTGAGGAGACAGGATGCACGGACACATAGGCACTACACCAACTCATCTTAGAGCTAGAATAAGGTTGAGGTTATGGTTTAAATTAGTGTGTGTACAGGGTTGTGTGTACAGGGTTACGGTGAGGCTATTTTGAGTTATGGGGGTCAGGTTTAGGATAAATGTTACAACTGGGGTTATGATTAGACTTAGGTTTAAAGGTTAGGGTTACCACTAAGAGTTAGGCTTAAGGTAAGGGATTTGGGGTTAAGGTTAGAAAAGAGATCACTCTGAATGGGAATTCTTTGGGCGGAGTAACCAGAAAGATAAACAAACACAGTGTGTGTAAAGAAAGACTGAAGACGGCTGAAGGGGAATGCGTGCCAGACATGTTTCTTATCTCTGAGGCTAAGCACTTAGGCAGTTCAGACTAAAGACATGATATCCTCTCCCCATCCCTGCAGGCTGTCAGGGGTCGGAGCTTTCTCAAAATGAACACTACATGCTCTCATGTTCTCTGGGACAATGGCTTGAAACATTTCAATGGACTTGCAATGTTTTCATTGCAAAATCACAACTAAGGTGAACAAAATGATTAAACAAATTTTTTATAGAAACAAATCTTTACTCTTTTGATTATGCACAATCAAATTCCTATGTCATTCCTATGTGAGATTTTGTGCCATGAGATGGTATGAGAGAATGGTCATCATTCAATTCACTTCATGAGGACGTGGCACTAATGAACTCAATCAATGCTAAAGCAGTCACGTAACACCGTTCTTATCCTTTACTTTTAACCCTCCCCAGGCCGCCCATTCTCTGAGGTAATCTACCCAGTGTGCGTCGTATACATGACTAGAGGAATGTGGGACATCTAGACAGGTCTCCGCTATGTAGTAAGGCAGGACTCATCCACGTCTCCTGTCCTCTATTAAACAGTGAGGCAGGACTCATCATGTCCCCTCTCGTTTATTCGACATATTGAGGTGGGACTCATCCAGGTCTCCTGTCCTTTGTACAGCATAGTGAGGTAGAACACATTAATGTCCCTTCTCGTTTATACAACATTGTAAAGCAGAACTCATCCATGTCTCCGGTCCATTATAAAACATCATCCGCATTTCTTTTATACAACACACATAATAGTGGTTGTTAAATAAGTTTGGGCATGTGTGCCAAGACCTACACATGCCCAGGATCTCTCTGCTTCTATTCTCTCTCTTTTTCCATCTCTACTTCTGTCTCTATCTCCTTCCTTCTCTCTCTCAAAACTCCTCGCCCAACCACCCCTCTAAGTGCCTTAAACGTTCGGTAGACACTACAGTGAGAGTCTCTGTGAGAGTGCCATGGAGGATCCTGAAGCCAGTGTTTTGTTAGCGAACATGAGTCACAGGTGTTTTGTCTTTGTAATCCCACCTGTAATAGTATCCTCCTAGACAACAGTCGAAACCCAGTGAAGAGGAACTGAAACGCTGTCATCTGTGATGTCCAACACTCTCAGCAGGGAATGTTCTCATACCTCTGGACATTAGAGTTCTCTGTGGAGATGACAGGCTAATGAGCAAGTGTATTTCTTAATACCGCAAATTAGATCAATGTAATCGAGGTTACACTCTCTGCCTCTCTCTCCCTGGTTATAATAAACATGCTTGTTAGCACATAGACACGCACACACACCCACACACATGTGCGCACACACACATGCATGCATGCATACAAACAAATATGCAGGCATGTGTGCACACACACTCACGCACACACACACACACACTCACGCACACACACACACACACACACACGCACACACGGAGTGATGTACTGGAACACTTGGGAATGACTGACTAGCAGCATAGCTGGTTCAGGTCACGCTCTGGCAGGAAACAGGTGGGGAAGGAAACCCACATGACCCACACACATTCTGATCCCCCCCACGCTGGGGCATTTTAGGGCCTCCTACCCCACCCCCCATCCCCGCCTCTCCGTTGGAGTCCCTGACCTTCCCTGGTCTCCAGCTTTTCCCAGGCCTCTACACTCAGTGACCACCCGGGTCAGAAGGCCATCACTCCGTCTCCCTCTGCTACTGTCATTAGCGCTGTTAACATTATTCCAAAAGTAGTCCCTGAAGTTGATTTTGCAGTTTTAACCCATTTAATCCCGATTTTTTTTCCCTCACATGAAAATATCCAAATCATTAGTAAACGTTAGAAATAATCATTGTTTTTTTAAATTTTCATGGAAAAGTAGGTGAAAAAGTGTGTTTCATGCTCAGTCACAATTGTGACCAGTGGGATAATGTGTTGTATCCTGAATTAACATATTTCTCCTATGCAGTCATCAAAATTCTTATAAATCCCAGCCCAGTTATTCACATATTTAAAACTCTGTCACTGGCAGACCCCAGCATTGCCACTGGAATGCTCTATCACATTCTAGGGTGTCTATTTTCATATGAAAAACCCTTATACAACACCGATATGAATACAGAAAGAAAAGACAAAAAACAAAAACCATTATGTATTTCAACATTGTTACTTTATTCTATAATACATTGTAATATTGTTACAGTAGTGCAAGTTGTATTGAAACATTACTATTATGACTTTATTGTAACATTTGAACATATATTCAAATACATCATTGTCATTGTGACATTTTAGTGCAACATTCACTAACAACTGTAAAGCAGTCGAGTGATTCATTGACATTGAACGCCTTTTTCTACCAATGTTCTTTTTCTCTTACATACCCATCAATGAGTTAATACAGCTGTGCGATCAGATCCTGCATTGTTTCATGTAATTACATGAACTGTGTGTGAATACACGGCGTTAGGTGCATGACTGGACAAGGGCTGGACTGACTTTAAGGTTTTACTGTTAACTTTCAAATCATTTCGTGGACTTGCTCCTAGTCACATCTCTGAATTGGTCCAGCCGTACATACCTACACATACACTAACATCACAAGATGCAGGCCTCCTTATTGTACCTAGAATTTCTAAACAAACAGCTGGAGGCGGGGCTTTCTGCCATAGAGCTCCACTAGTGTGGAATGATCTGCCGTTTAAATCAAGAGATGCAGTCTCAACTTTGACGTGTCTCCTAAAGACTCATCTCTCGAGCAAAATCTATGATTTTGGCCCAGGGGTGTGAAGGTGAACGGAAAGGCGCTGGATTACAAGCCATCCTTGTTTTGTTTGTCTTGCGGGCTCCCCTCCACTGGGATGTCCTCTTTCCAATGCCAGTCGGGGGTGGAGTCACTGACTCTTGTTCCCCCTTGCCGCACTTTGGGTGATACTCAGCCCCCTTTCAGGGTGGTCCTGGTTGGTTGGTGTCCCTTTTGGTCTGATACTTGGCATAGGGGGTGGAGTAACTTCCTGCCTGGTAGGCCCAGTCCCGGGTTAACCATGGATCGTGCCACAGTGTCTCTGGATATATTATTGTGTCGGGGGCTAGGGTCAGTCTGTCCAGTCCCAATGATTTAGATTGCATTACTTTATTTGACGGGGGCAAGGGTCAATCTGAAACAGTATGATCAGGCATCCTTTTGAATCCAAGGAACGCTCCCTCTAACTTTCCTTGTGTTCCATTTAACCTCAGAAAGACAGGAGCCCTTGGATGATGTTACAGGACTAGCTGGCCCAAATGACTCATAGCTGTCCTTGTCCAAAGTCCTCCTGGTTGTGTTGCAGATCAAGTGGCTGCCTGAGGATTCCTGTTGTCATTGCCCACAACCCACCTGATTTCGCTGTGATTTGTCCACCGGGTTATGTTGACTTGGATTCGGTATAAAGGCTCTGTACACACCCACATGCATTTATTGGCCTGTTTGTCATCTGAACATGCAAAAACATCGACATGGCCCAAAACATTATATACTCTTATTATCTTCACCCAGCATAGCCAGAAGAGGACAGGCCACCCCTCAGAGTCTGGTTCCTCTCTAGGTCTCTTCCTAATTTCCAACCTACTAAGGAGTTTTTCACAGACACTGAGCATCAACTCTGTTGTTGTTTGCTCTTTGGGTTTTCAGGCTGGTTATCTGTAAATACACTTTGTGACAACTGCTGATGTATAAAGCTCTGTATGAAATAAATGTGATTGATTGACTTGAGGTTGAATGAAACAGTGCTAGTTTTCCTCTGGCAATTAAAAGCACCATATCAGCGAGGCCTGCACCATTGACTGGTGCTCATTTTTCTATGAGGTGAATTGATGTTCTCTGGTTAAGAATTGCCCCCAGTAGTTGTACCGAATAAAACATAATATGAGACTCATTTAAAATGTACGTATACTATGCTACATCAGATCGATGAGTCCAGCTTGGTTATAGGGCTAGTTTTAAAGAGGGATATGATTTACTGAAGACAGACTTAACTCCCGTTTTTTTTAGTATTCATTTCACACCCGTTTAACCTGTTTTGAAGCCTGATTTTAATCTGTCTGGATCCAAAACTGATACATTGCATAGCCCAGGGTGGGTGATAGATTCAGTGTGGTTAGATACTTAATGACTATGTTAGCATAGGGCTTTTATGCATGGCTGGAAAAAGCATTACAGCAGATTAATGATCCTAATGTTGTTACTTCTACCTACCAACAGGTCTTGTTGCTAAGGAAGGGAGGCAGCACAAAACAACACAGGAGATGAGACGGACATGTAGATGTTTCCTAGCACCCCACTCTCTCCTCACCATCCTCATCCTCCACTCCATTTATATTTGCCATTCCTCAAGGAGGCTCTTCCCTCTCTTTTCTTTTACCAACGCAGAGCTTCTGAAGGAAAACAAAGGCCGAAGGGTTGGTTGGGTACGTGGGCGTCCGAGTCTGCGTCAGGGCTGCATCTCCAGTACGTCACATACGAGCCCTGGTCAAACAGTCGTACACTACCCAGAGATGTCTGGGACCACAGCCGGGGTCTGTGCTGTACCACTGAGACAGAGGGATCCATGCGTCTAACCTGCAGTCTGAGAGGCAGGCAGACAACGACCAGACACATTGAAGGGGCCTTAACAGAGAGAGAGAAAGAGCTAGAGGAGCGAATCTCATTTCAAGGTCGGTGAAAACTGTAATGTTGTTTGTTTTTGTTCAGAAACTGGCACCCATCCATCACTTGGGATAATGCCTAGTCATGATGTGGTAAACAGTCCCTCACGATGAGCTACGCAGTAACTCACGAGGAGGTGCGCAATTCCTTACGATGTGGTACGCAGTTCCTCACAATGTGGTACGGAGTTCCTCGCGATGCGGTACACAGCGACTTGCGATGTGGTATGCAGTTCCTCGCGATGTGGTATGCAGTTCCTCACGATGCGGTACACAGCGACTTGCGATGTGGTATGCACTTACTCACGATGCGGTACACAGCGACTTGCGATGTGGTATGCAGTTACTCACGATACGGTACACAGTGACTCACAATGTGGTACACAGTAACTCACGATGAGGTAAGCAGTACCTCATGATGCCATACGCAGTTAATCATAATGCGGTACGCAGTAAGTCATAATGCGGTACGCAGTGACTCACAATGCGGTGCGCAGTGACTTGCGATGCGGTACGCAGTCCCTCACGATGCGGTACGCAGTGACTTGCGATGTGGTATGCATTTCCTCACGATGCGGGTAGCAGTGTCTAACAATGCGGTGCGCAGTTCCTCACGATGCGGTGCGCAGTTCCTCACGATGCGGTACGCAGTGACTCACGATGCGGTATGCAGTGACTCACGATGCGGTGTGCAGTGACTCACGATGCGGTACGCAGTTCCTCACAATGCAGTTTGCAATGACTCACAATGCGATACGCAGTGACGCACGTTGCGGTACGCAGTGACTCACGATGCAGTACGCAGTGACTCACGATGCAGTACGCAGTGACTCACATTATAGTCCATGGTGGTTTAGCAAACCTTGTCTGCTATAGCAAGACTTGTCTGCATCTCATGACACCCTATTGTCAATGTAACGTGCTACTCTGACCAGCACCAGCTCTGGTAAAAGCATTACGCGAGGGAACAATGAGCCATTTGGGAAACCGATCTTGTCCTGGACATCCAGGGAGTGACGGGGTGTATCCCCAGAGGCACTTCATTCCCTACCTTTCACCAGAGCCCTTCAGTTGGCTGTAAATGTAGTGGACTGGGGTGCTGTTTGGGATGCTGTAATGTCAGCAAGGGGCTGACGGAGAAGAGACAGACAAACACAATGAGCCACTACACAGTCTGCCACTCTAAAACCTTTGCAACGCGACTCATGCTGTTTCTACACTCAGCCCCTAATACAGGCAGGAAAACATTCAATTATTCTGGTTAAGTGGAAAGGTGAACGTTGTACATATCTCCTACACTACAGTTCAATATGAGACAGAATAGAAAAGCATTTACATTACATGTTTGGGTTTTCTTCCCCTGGTTAGTGAGTAGTCCATCATGAGAATACAAGTCATTCCCTTTCATTAAGACATGACACTTAATGGCTAATCAGTGATGGGATGCCTTGACTTTTATTACACTGCAAATACAAAAAGCACATGTCTGGCAGCAATAAGCAATTTGTCTATCAGTGTGGACGCCAGGTTGATATGTTTCAAACCTGGATGCTCTACTGACAATCAGACGGTCACAAGGTCACATCAATCCCTCAACATAAATATTAAATCATATGTAAGCCATTCACTGAAGAATCTGACCTAACTTCAAGATAATACATTCACGTTCCAGCCTATGATGATGTGATCCAATGTCATTAGCTTAATGTTCATGTCTTCCCGAGGCATAGGACTTATAAATATGTTAGCAATTTGACTGGTTGCCCAGTAGTGTGTTCTGAATTCTTGAACATAATCCTCAAGGGGCTATAGGATCTAATAGCATTATCACATCTATAGACTACACAGCATCTCTGCGACTGCTCCTGTTCATAGACAAAGACACAAATAGCTGGTGTAATGTTTCCTACTCTGATAGCAATTCTCCTTCCCTGCCACTTTGAGAGGACCCATCATACTCAATGATCAAGGTCACAGTGACATCAAATGCTGTACCTACAGAATATCAATGGCCAAGACCAACAACCATTTTGTTGCTGTGTTATTTGAGACATTCTGTTAGAGCCAAATTAACCTTTTCCCCAGGCTATTGCGCTCAGCACTGAAGTGCCTGGGAATAAGATTAGAGCCAAATGGAAAAAAGTATCTATCTTTTAAATTCAAGGGCAGAATAGTATTATAGCAAACATACTGAAGAAATAATTAATTACAATAGGACATTACCAGCAAAAACACAGTGTCCCAAATGGCAGCATATAGCGCACAATTTGGGGCGAGATAGGGTGCCATTTCGAACGGCACAACTGATGGAAGTATGGTGTAAATATAGTGAAAATAACACTGGGTTTTAAGTAATTAAGGCAGAGAGGGAGTAGAATATGACCAATCTACCACTACTAAGAGATGTTCTTTGGCTTAATGCATCACAGAGTGGGCTTCAATAACTAATAGAAATATGTTGAGTAAATAACAGTGGCTTATAATAAATAATAACTAATGGAAATATATGTAGTGTAAATAACATTGGGTTATAATAGGTAACAGAAGTATGTGTAGTCTAAATAACGTTAAAATTGGTAACAGAAGTATATGTAGTGTTAATAACATTGGGTTATAATTGGTAATAGAAGTATATATAGAGTAAATAACATTGGGTTATAATAGGTAACAGAAATATATGTAGTCTAAATAACATTGGGTTAAAATAGGTAATAGAAGTATATGTAGTGTCAATAACATTGGGTTATAATAGGTAACAGAAGTATATGTAGTGAAAATAACATTGGGTTATAATAGGTAACAAAAGTATATGTAGTGTTAATAACATTGGGTTATAATAGGTAATATAAGTATATATATATATATATATATATATATATATAGTGGAAACAACATTGGACTCAAGTGCATGCTGAGTTGATTCACAAGAGAAGCACCTCACCTTTAAAAACAGAGTGTAAATGTTGGTGGTTGCCAAGTGGAGAGCTGTCCTTGACCCTCTGAGACACAGAAGGGAGGATCACTTGTCTGTCTCTTAAAGGCCGTTTGACAGGTACTCTAGGTTCTCACTCTGCCAAGTCCAGCTTCGGGGAGGTTGTTGTGTGTTTTTGTGTGTTCTTTTTGTCACCTAGGGCAAATTGCCCAAAACACAAAATCCTTTTTCCAGTGCTGGACAAATCTCCCCTGGTTCTCTCTTTTTTTACAGTATTCTGAGGACTGACTGTTTAGATTGGTCTTAGAACAAATACATTGAATCAAGGTCTGCTATTTATCTAAATGTTAACCTCAGAAGAGCAGAGGTGCGGTGCTTCTTTTTGAGACGGGAACAAAATATTGATGTTATCATTCTCAATCCCAGCTTTTGCTGTTAAGTCTACAAACAGATGTTGCCCACTGAATAAGCCCATGATTATTGCAATGTCTCCCTACGCCCACACATGAAGTAGCTTATTGCCTCTAAAATGTTTTCTATTTTTAATTCCTTCTAAACACCAAGTTAGACATTCAAACCGAGCCATCATCCCAGTGAAGGATTCCTCAGGTGAAATGTCCAAACTGCATCACTAAAGACAGGCATATCTTTGTGAATTGCCCTCTCCTTTCCTGATTCATTAACCTGAGCCATCTCGTGTACTGCTTAACTAACCTTAGCCATCTCTTTTCCTGCTTCACTAACCTTAGCCCTCTCTTTTCCTGCTTCACTAACCTTAGCCCTCTCCTTTCCTGCTTCACTAACCTTAGCCCTCTCCTTTCCTGCTTCACTAACCTTAGCCCTGTCCTTTCCTGATTCACTAACCTTAGCCCTCTCCATTCCTGATTCACTAACCTTATCCCTGTCCTTTCCTGATTCACTAACCTTAGCCCTCTCCATTCCTGATTCACTAACCTTAGCCCTGTCCTTTCCTGATTCACTAACCTTAGCCATCTTGTGTACTGCTTAACTAACCTTAGCCATCTCCTTTCCTGATTCACTAACCTTAGCCCTCTCCTTTCCTGCTTCACTAACCTTAGCCCTCTCCTTTCCTGCTTCACTAAACTTAGCCCTGTCCTTTCCTGATTCACTAACCTTAGCCCTGACCTTTCCTGATTCACTAACCTTAGCCATATTGTGTGCTGCGTCAATAACCTTAGCCATCTCGTTTACTGCTTCCATAGTCTTAGTTCTGTCTCTTTTCTTGCTTTTTACTATGGATTAAGTCATATGATAATGCCTCACATGTAGATTAGCCCCAAAATTGACAGTATTTAATAGTAAATTATTATTATAGTATTTTGTTCATAAATAATATTTTATATGGGTAAAAACAAGTAAGGCCACTATTGAATGTCTAAAACTAGGCAGTAAATATATATAGAAATTACCATTTTACCTGGTTAATAATTCTATCTACATTACTAATGCCGTTCTAATGCCAGTGCAGTTGAAATTGAAAAGAATGCCACTATAATATATGATGTAAATTCTGCAATGTTAATTCAATATGGGTCCTTGATAAACAACTAGGAGAGATCCGTGCTCTAAATTCTGCTCTAAAACTGCTCACTTGCAAATTCCGATTAACTGATGATCCTACGTGAGTCCGAACAGGGTCTTAAAGACTTTGTTCATTCATTTGCATAGTCTTATACCGGTCACATATTTAGGTTTATATTATATAAAACATGGGACATTAGTGAACTGCTGTGTCTGTGTGTGTGTGTCTGTGTGTGTGTGTGTGTGTGTGATGGAGAGGATAACTCCAGCATGCCGGTTTGGCTTGGTTTCCTCTCTGGTGTCTGTTTAAGCATGCAGATGAAGCGATGGGTGAGGTCCTGGGTGCTAAGCTAGCGTGTAACAGTAGACGCCCTCACCCTCCTCCACCATTAGTGTGTCGATGTTGTGGGTCTACAGTGGAG
Organism: Esox masquinongy; assembly: GCA_016801175.1. NCBI lineage: Eukaryota > Metazoa > Chordata > Actinopteri > Esociformes > Esocidae > Esox > Esox masquinongy. The sequence continues at coordinate 14,266 of JACXGI010002281.1, read as the reverse complement.
AGACCAGGTCAATACACAACCACACACCCTCCCTGGCTGCACCTCCCTTATCTCTCTCTCTCTCTCTATCCAGCAGGTGTGCTGGTTCCTGTATGCCCTTCTTATTCTCCCCTCCTTATCTCCCCCTCACATCCATCCCTCCCTCGCTCACTACACCCTCACTCCACGTGAAAACCAGCCCCATTTTACAGGTCCAGGAAAAGGTGGTGCGTCTTAGAAAATCCAAAACACCACCAGCTAGAAATGTGACGAAAGGCAGAGCACTGCGCCAGGCATTACGGTGAATGGGTTAGGCTTATTTTAGCACAGTGTCGTTGCTAGAGTAATAAGAGCCGCGCTATCTAGATGGTCCCAACAACTGCCACATTGTCCCTTCGGCATTATGCTCTGAGTCCAGGACAGAATTGGAGTGTTCAGGATGTAAACCACAAGCATGTTAAATATTCCTTCACTTCATTCACAGCCTGACAAATCGCTTCACTCCATTCAAATAATTCACGGTAGGAGCAATCCAATTGTAGTGATCATGAAAAATGCTGGGTGTAATTTAGGTCCGCATAGAGTGCTACTTCACCCAGAGCCCGTCGTGGACCTGCTCAAAGGTTGCGTGCTACATGGGAAATAGGGTGTCATTTGAGGCACAGGCCTTGTCTGTCATCGTGACAGCCACTGCAGCTGAGACAAACCACATGATCTGCTGTGGGATCGTAAACTCTCTGGCATACTGTGGCAGGGAGTGACGTGACTGTTAAATACTGCTCATCATTCATTTTTAATTATGCTGTAGTCATTTGTTACCACTGGCGCTACACCGTCCCGGAGACCCTCCCATGCCATATCCTCTGTCACCTCCTCTGCTCTAGTCCTCCCTCCAATCCACAGACTGGGCATGTCTCCAGAAGATGGAGAATGCAGATAGAAGACAGAGTGAAGATGACAGAGGTAATTTTGGATCAGTCTCCAGCCATATGGGCCAGGGACAGACCCCTGGGTGTCGCTTCATGAATAATATAGATCATACCTGCATCACAAACACTCCTCCTCAGCTTAGTGTACCATAAAGGCCAAAACCCAGAAGAAGAATAATAGACATAATAACAACACATACAGAGAATAATCAACAGGCAAGCACTGAGCTTGGGTTGGTTTAGCATTTCATTTGGGTAATCTATGAACTGGGTAAGTAAATACAATTAAAACCCCATGGCAGAATATGTCTCTACAGCCAAAACTGTTCAAAAATAAACCTACAGCAAGAAAAGATATGTATTATACTAAGAACCAGTGACATGAAAATGCAGGAGATTCCAACTACACAATTGCAGGAAACCCACATTTTAAATATTTCAGTAGTTATTTAATGTTTGGTTAATAAGTTGAGGAAATAGTGTTTCAAAGTAGAAATAATTTAATACCTTTAAAGATAAAATGAATGTGGTCATTGTGAATGTTAGCCAGTCTCTTTAAGTGCAGTAAGTGTTTGATTTAGCCTATAACTCTGCAGCAGGGCTTTACCGGTGTAGTCAGGCTGGGGGAAGCCCCCCTATAAACCGCTTCATTCCTCATTCTACACAGTTTTCACTGCTAGAACCAGGAACCATTTAATAGGAACCAATCCAGCCTGGAAATGAAACTACATGCTTGGATTATGAGACTGACACCAAATTTGAAAAGACTGTTAACAGTATAACCAGATATGGTTCATCCCGTGGACAGCTTGTTTGTAGAACTTTGTAGAAAAGCCTTTACATGCCAAATGACCAACACACATGGAAAGCACGGTACAAAATTGAGCTACGTCTGTAATACTTTCGGCCAGAACGACTTAATTCATCCTTGCTTGGCGTAATCTGACATGGGTCGGAGGAAAGACATCTGCATTAGGCAGGGAGGGAGTCCACCCCGCCCTGTTGACTCAACTCTCTCAGGAACACCGGATATGTACGGGTACTGGGAGTGAGTCTGTCCGGACTTCAAATGAATGCTTGGGACGGACATTAGAATCAGATCCATCATCGAGCTCCTGACCCACGGAGTGCAGTGATATCATGGTTTCATTATATGGAGTGATGCACGGGGTCCATCCGTTGTGAATGACAGCGGAATGACAGTGTGGCGCGAGGACAGCCACAGCTACAGCAACCCACACACGAGTGTATTTCCTCTCTGTCTGTTTCTCCCTCGCCGCCATACCTTCTTAGTCTTAATGATCTCTCTCTGTTCCTCTCTGTCTCTCCCTCAGGCTTCCTTCCAGTGTTCACTTCGTGACTAATGCCTTTCTCTTCTTACCCACAGCGTCTGGCTGTACGCGCTGACTCTCTCCTCTCATTGACTCTCTCTGCTCTCCTCCCGTTTCTCGCGTTCTCTGTTTTTATCTCTCTCTTTTCTTGCCGCTCCTTCTGCTCTCTTCACCTTTCAGGCTTTCTCTCATTCATTACTTTCCATTTCTCTCACTTCCCTTTTTTGAATCTGCTTCTATTCGCATGAAAACATTACTTTATCAGTCTGTGGAGAGAGGAGGAAGAGACTGTGAAGGCTTTCTAGGTCTTTGACACACACACACTCTCTCTCTCTCTCTCTCTCTCACTCTCTCTGTCTGGCTGTCTGTTATGAAATGTTTAAGCCTCAGGACTACCTTCTCTCTTCCTGCTGTTTGGTAATGAGGGAGACGTGATCCATTTCTCTTTTCCTCTCACATTCGGCACTCCTTGTCCATCTCTCTTTGCCCCTCACATTTGGCGCACCTCCTACACCTCTCTCTTCCTCACATTCGGCGCACCTCCGGCATCTCTCTTTTCCTCACATTCATCTCTCCTCCCCATCTCTTTCACTCTCACATTCTCCCCCTGCCATCTCTCTTTTACTCACATTCATCTCTCCTCTCCATCTCCATTTCTCATTCAGTCTCCTCGCCTCCTGCATCTCTTTTCCTCTCCTCCCACATTTCTCATCACTCTCCTCCATCTCCACTTCTCCACTCCCTGTCACAGCTCAACCTCAGGTAACAAACATGAATTCTGTCTAAAACATCACTGCTTTCTTTCCCATATGCCTCTGATCCTGACGTACGGTAAGGTGCGCTGGAGCAGTCATCCTACTATCTTTCTTTCACATATTTGAAGGCTGTCTTGTAAAGTGCTCAATTGCTGCATCAACCGTCGTCCTACATTAAGGTTTACAAGCGTTTGAACTGTCACACATGGAGTTGTTTTGGCTCTGTGCGCCAAACCCTTTTGGATATTAAATTACACAATTAATATGAGGTTAGAGGGATTTAGCTCTGGAAAGTCTCAAAATAAAAATATAAATAATACATTTAAAATGTAAATATCTCTGGCATTTTAAGTCACACTGCCGTTAGTCCTTGAGTTTTCCAAAATAAGGACTAGTTATTTTCCAGGGACACAAAGATATGACATGCACGTATTGTATATATTTGGATTTCTATAGAATAGTAAGGACAAGATTCTAAGGTTTCCAAAACATTGCAAAATGAATCTCAAAATATAGTCTGAGAATAACCGCAGTTCAATAAGAGCATATTACTGCAACAAACAGACCAACAGAAAGACTAAACAGTAACACAAAGTAACCCAATTTGCATAAAATGACACAAATTAAAGCTGGTAGTCTGCTTTTTGCCTGAATGCGTAAGTGGAGCCAGCCAAGAAGAGCGAGTGACTGATTGACCGACTACTGAAATAGCTTTGGCAGTGTAAAGTTAATCTTCAGTCTCGCTCAGTTCTTATGACAATTCCAAGTAGTAAGTTAGTAGACACTAGTAAGCCTAGTACTGGCTAATAAGCTGTTAAAACGGCCAGTGGCAAAAGCCATACACTTCATAGATTCTATTTGTGGTGGAGGTGAACTTAATAAAAAATGCTAGTCAGTTTAACACAATGCTTAATGGTGTCTAGCGAAATATTCAAACTTGGCGTGATGTTAATGTGTGACATGATGATATAATGTCGAGACTCTATACCGACACTTAGCAAATTTAAAGCTCTGTGGCGTAGTGGTTAACTACACAGCCTCTCACGTGAGAGACCCCGGTTCAAACCCAGTGAGGGCAACAACATTATTACTACAAATCGTGGGCTGGCTGAACTAGGCTTGCCTGGTTCCATTTCCGGTTAACATCATAGTTATTATACAATTCAAATCCAAAGTGCACTAGTACAGAGCCAGAAGCGCAACATGGTCACTGTCCAAATACTATTGACCGACACTGTATGCAATTATAGTAGCCCATCAGTCTAAGTATGGAGGACAGATTGGAATGGCTGTAAGTCTTAACCATTCAAGGGTTAAACATGCTGCCATGTCCTTTAGATCAGACCTATGTTAACTCAATGCCAGTCTGGAAGCCATTTTAAAGAAAGGCATGTGATATTTAAAAAACTAAACATGCAATAATTGTATTTGTCACCAAGCTGCCCAAGAACCTTCTTTAAATCTACACTAACCCCTTTACAATGAGCCTCAGGCATCGGCCATCCGTCTCCTCCTCAATGTGTAGCACTGATAACCCAACAGGAGGTTTAACTCTGTAATCTGACAGCACGTATTCAGTAGCAGTACAGTCAGAACCAGACAGAACCAGATGGAAATCCCTACATAGTGAAGTACTTCTGAGCCCTATGAACCCTGGTCAGTAATGCTCAATGTAGCTGAACAGGGTGCAGTTGAACAAGCAGATTAAGGCTGATCGGAGACCAGTCTATTACACGCTGCAAAGCCCCCCTACCCGACTCCATCTCTCTGTCTCTCTGTCCGCAGGCATTCTGCATACATCTACATCAGACTGATTTTAAACCACTATTAATCTGATCCTAGATCAGCCGATACCGATACCGGGTAAAGCCAATTACCTCACTGCCCGGCCACTCCACTAACCAGACCTTCGGTAGTTCTGAAAATACATCCCAAATGGCACCCTATTCTGGTTCAAAGCGTTGCACTACTTAGCAAACAGGGCCTTGTTTGGGATGCAGGCTGAAGCGTTGAAAAATAAGGCTTGGGTGTTTTGCGTGACAGCCCCCAGCTATTTTTACTGAGCAAGCCAGAAAGGAAACCTGCAGGCCTGAAGGTATCTACAGCATCAGCTCCTAGTCCAGATAATGTGTTCCTAGGTGATTTGGAAAAACCCGACCAGCCGGACACATTTTTGCGTAAATATTTCTCGATCAATTTGAGTGTGGATAAAATAATTGCTGTTGGACATAATCTTTAATCTTCCCACTGGCAGGAGATTTAAAAAAAGCATTTCACACAGACCCACCTACAGTAGCTTTCAACTTGAGAACAAAATCAATTTGCAGCGGATAGATTGCAGATTCATGGTCGACAATCGTAATCAAATAGAGATGTCAAGACACATTTTGGGCACTAATCAGAACAACTAACAGCTACAGGCAAATCACAAAATGACGCCTCGTTTGTACTTCTTCAACCATTCAGCGGGCTAGCTAAAAGAGCACCTAATATAACATAAAACATCCTCTCCATCTTGACACAGCTAGACTGGTCCTCTGTCATCACTGGCAGACCTCCAGACATGGCTGGAATCTGGACGAACATATCTGGACGAGCAATGCCGATCAAGACGGAGAAACCCACTGTGGCTAAATACGTGACGAGGGACATGATTAGACAGAGGGACAGGAAAATTGTGTGTCTGTATGTGTGTGTGTTTCTGGGTGTGGGTGTGTGGGCTTCTGTCCTACTTCAAACATGCATTGGACTTTGTGTGTGTGTGTGTGTGTTCATATTCCACTCTCGCTGGGTCACCTTTGAAGTGTGTGTGTGTGTGTGTGTGTGGCGTGCTAGTGCGCATGTGCATGCTTGCGTGAGTATGTGAGCGAGAGAAAGGAAGAGATTGAGGTAGATCCTACCTTCCAGAACGGTGAGTTTGGCGCTGGTGTTGATCTCTCCCGCACTGTTAGTGGCGGTACACTCATAGATGGCCTCGTCCCGGTGGGTCCGAAGGGGCTGGATACGCAGCACAGAACCTGAGCCGTCATCGAACTCTATCACCTGGGGGATAAGCGGCATGGCCGTCATATAACTGAGATCCGAACAGATTCAAAGTGTCGTCGAAGACCAGGCGTCCCTTTGATCGCTGTTTCACGGACACGTCCAGGTGCAGCAGGGCACTGTCGGAGCAGCAGCGGTTGACCCCAGGGAACAGAACTGGTTTGATCATTGACAGAGGGACTAATTCAGGGCCAAAGGACCTGCTGCTTTCCATTTAGCTAGGAAGGACCGAGGATGTGGACTGTTAACATGGGTAGGCTGTAAATGTAGCAGGTAGACAACGGAGCTGAACCTGACTCCCGAAGCTCCCTCAGCACAGCCAGCTTTAAGAAAGACTTCTAAGCATGGTATGGCTGTGGTTACGGCCGTATAGGTAGTTTGCCATTAAACCACCGTCCAATCGGAGATAAGTTAGTTGTATGTGACGATCAGGCTGAGTGGGCAGCAGGTATTTCAGCCATTTAGGAAGCGACTCTTTAGAATGCGAAGGATCAGAGGTCAGAGGGCAGTGGAGAGGGGCTCCTATACTTCCTTCTGTTGCGGTTGGAAGTGGCTGACCCAAACATCCACATGACAGAAAGAGAACATTCCTGAACATTATTTACTCTAATGACTGAGTATGTATCAGCGGAACTTGGGTTCACGCAGTATCTGAAATCTTTCCTTCAATCTGAGCATTCACTTGAACCTCCCATGTAAGGGTCAGATGGACTGGGTTGACATTTAAAGGGTCCACTTGCTTGGTCCCATTGCGCCAGAAAAGCTCAATCATGCACAGCTAATGAATACAATATACTTCTAATGCTATTTAAATCCAGATCTACACTGGATTCCTCTTCTGTCTCCCCCTGGGCTCACAGCTCGTCCAAACCTCAGCACAGACTGCACACAGAGCCAGGCTCATTCTTGAGTGCAGTGCAGACAGGTGGAAGATATTTCCTATTAATCACGTCAATGTGAGCTAAGCGTCTGCATCTGTAGAGGGAACCATGTTGAGACCGGCTCATTTAAAATCATTTTTACTAGCTGGCAGCTAATGGGCCTCCCTGCTGCTACTGCTGCTTTCAACGTCTGCCTGTCTGTCTGTTGGTTTCCTACCTGGTCTGTCTGCCTGCCTGTCTGTCTGTTTCCTACCTGATCTGTCTGTCTGCCAGCCGGACTGCCTGTCTGCATGTCTGTCTGTCTGTTTCCTACCTGGTCTGTCTGTCTGTCTGCCAGCTGAACTGCCTGCCTGCATGACTGTCTGTCTGTTTCCTACCTGGTCTGTCTGTCTGCTAGCCGGACTGCCTGTCTGCATGTCTGTCTGTTTGTTTCCTACCTGGTCTGTCTGTCTGTCTGCCAGCTGAACTGCCTGCCTGCATGTCTGACAGTCTGTTTCCTACCTGGTCTGTCTGTCTGCTAGCCGGACTGCTTGCCTGTCTGTCTGTCTGTCTGTCTGTCTGTCTGTCTGTCTCCCACCTGGTCTGTCTGTCTGTCTGCCAGCCTGCCTGCATGTCTGTCTCTCTGTCTGCTTGGTCTGTCTATCTGAACCAAACAGTGTATAATTTCTGTTCTAGCACAGCTTGGCTGTGACAGAAGAAAAAAACACCCGCATGGTTTCCTTTGTTAGCAGTTTATAATTGAAATAAGGTTTGTGGTATTTGGCCAATACAACACGACTAAAGTAGACTATACCACACCTTCTCGGACTTCATCGCTAAAAGAAACCACAGGTTTCAGACAATAAGCATAGAGGACCCAAATGACCTGGTTTATTATTCTATAGGACATACCTCAAAACGCTGAGAGCTGACCTTCTTGCCTTTCTTCATCCAGGTGATGCGTGGCTTGGGTTCGCCCACCGCCTGGCAAACAAAGGAAGCCACGCCTCCCGAGATACCTGTCTGGTCATCTGGAGATTTGATGAAGCTGGGCATGCCTGGATAAGAGGAAGAGAAACACTTATTTAGACAATAAGACTATTTTATTGTTCATCAAGTCTTATTTTATCAGCGATTGTGGTAATCCCATAATCCTGGGCAGTTAGTTGGTCAAGACAGCAAAGTAGAAGCAGATCCAGACAGGCAAGGAAAGAGAAAAAAAGAACAACTCTCTGGACAGGTCACACGTGGGCGTCGATTGCAGGGCTCTCAAAGGTTGTCTATCAGGTCCTGTTCATTCAGCAACAACAGGAAGTGCGTTCTGAAACGCTGCCACTCCACGGCCGGAAGCCGAACCAATTTAAAAATGCCAGTGAGCCAAATGGTCCAGGACCACTGTTGTGATTCTCCCTCTCAGTTGTCATCTAAAACTGGCAGTTAGTTAAATAAATCTGATATTTGAGGAGAAAACACATGGAATTATTAACTTTTGTCCTGTGCACCACCTTAAGGGTCAATGGGTCTCTGACAAGCTTCCAAAGTTAGGGGTCCACCACGTATAGTACAGTATAGAAGTTATATAGGGAACACAACATACTGAAGGATGCAGTCTCTATGCCTTGTCTCAGAGCAAGGGGTTTCTGACGGAACAAAATTAACTTGGATGACACACTGTCAAGGCACCATGGCAACCTATTGCCCCCCCCCAAGTATATCGCTCTGAGTTATATTATTATTTTAGAGGAATATTGATGAGACAGAGGTGTAATTAAATATTCCACTGAACTTGTCAGAGGTGTCAAGCACTACCGCTGTAGGCTAACCCGCACATATTTGTTTTACTATATTACTTATTATTACTATATTAGTGGGGACCACCCCAAGAAATCCAATTAAAAAACAATCCCATACCCGCACCATAAACATTAAACCTATCTCTAACCCATAACCCCCTCCCTTAACATTAACCCTAACCCATAACCCCCACCCTTAACATTAACCATAACCCATAACCCCCACCCTTAACATTAAACCTATTTCTAACCCATAACGCCCACCCTTAACACTAACCTAGCTCTAACCCATAACCCCCACCCTTAACATTAAACCTAGCTCTATCCTAACCCCCACCCTTAACATTAACCCCTACCCTAACCCTAACCCCACACTTCACATTAACTCTAACTCTAACCCCAACCCTTAACATTAAACCTAACTCTAACCCTAACCCCAACCCTTAACAATAACCCTAACTCTAAACCTAACCCCAACCCTTAACATTAACCCTAACCCCAATTGTAAGTTTTACTCTAAGCCCTAAATTGCAAGAATAAAATAGCCTTTTTCTTGGGGGGTTTTTAAAAGGTCCCTGTGAGGTAGTCAGTGTGTCATTGTTCAGGTGCACTACAACATGTAGGGAATATGGAGAATATTTGGCAAACATCTTGAGATGATGTCATGATCTGAGCAGGCTCCTGTTCCTGCATGCAGCATTCCTCTCCGATGTCGACACACAGTCCACCCCCCAAGATGTTCTAGATGTGGGCACACAGTCCACCCCCCAAGATGTTCTAGATGAACCCAATTCGCTACCCAGAGACATATACAGGAGCGGGTAGACAAACCTAAAAGCACATACGCTTGCATGTGTAACAGAATTGGAAATAAATCATTTTCACCTGCAGTTTCAACATTATGATTCGTGAACGATCTGCTTTACTGGGACCATCAGAAGGACATGAGTTGCCTGTAACATTTTAATACATTTGGCAGTGATGGATGAACGAATAATGAGCTAACCACTGACATTAACATTAAATTGCTGGTTTGTGCACAAAGTTTATATCTTAAGTGTCTTATTGGGAATTTCCTAATAAATGTAGGTGTGATGAAATTACAATTCCAAACCAGAACAAGGCCCCTTGGTCAATTCTATTTTAGCTCAATTACTGTCCTTTTGAGATTTGAGATTGTATATACTGTCCATTGGAACTAGAATCTATATACCAACACTGCCATAATACAGTTTAAACAAATCGATTACAAAGTGAAATGCATCTAATTTTTGCCAGTTGGCTCAGTGGGAATACAGGTCAGTGGATGTGGTCCTGATGTAGGGCCATGCTGTAGCACAACACAGACAATACAGTGACATATCACTGTACTGCGGATCACATATCATGAGAAAGCTTTTGCTCTCCTCTCTTCCTCTCTCTACTTCTTTCTCTCCGCTCCTTTTCTCTCTCTGTATCTACAGTGCCCTCTGTAAGTATTGGGACAGTAAAGTCAAAATTGCAATTCTTGCTGTATACTCAATGCATCTGAAAACGTAAGCAAGCAAATGTAAGAAGAATAAAAGCTATTAAGTCGGTATTTAGTCACAAATCCCTTGAATGCAAAAACAGCAGTGAGTCTGTGACCAGTTGACATCATCAAACTTTTGGTATCATCCTTTGAGATGTTATGCCAAGCCATTACTGCAGCCATTTTGAGCCGTTGCTTGTTTTGGGGAGTTTCTGTGTGCAGTCTCCTCTTCAGCAACTGATATGCATGCTCAGTCGCATTTAAATCGGGAGATTGACTTGGTCAAACTAAAACATTCCACATCTTCCCCCTGATGAAATCCTTGATTGAAGTGGTAGTGTGTTTTGGGTCAGTGTCTGGTCGCATTGTGAGGCGCTGCCCAATGTGTCTGGTGGCATTTTCTTGTACATTTGTATCCCAGATGCTGTACACTTCTGAATTAATTCTGCTGCTTCCATCATTTGTTACATCATCAATAAAGATGAGTTTGCCTGTTCCAGAGGCAGCCATGCATGCCCACGCCATGACACTACCTCCACCCTGCTTCACAGAAGAGGTGGTGTGCTGTGGATCATGCACACATTTGCCTTCCCATCACTTTGATAAACAATCACCTTTGTCCACAAAACTCTCTCATTTGTCCACAAAACTCTGTTCAAAAACTATACTGGCTGATCTCTGGTCTTTCTGTTTTTGGTGCTGATCAGAGGTTTACATCCTGCAGCGTAGCCTTAAATTCTGCTGCCGAAGTCTTCTGCTTCTGTACCTTTGTCTCATATTGATCTTTTAATTGTATTTCTATATGCCTCGATTGTACAGCAACAATAGCAATTTTGACTGTACTCTCTCTTATGGAGGCTAATGTATCTCCTATCTATCTCTGCTATTTTTCTCTCTCAACATCTCTCTTTACATTTCCTCTGTCTTTACTTCTCTTTCTGCTCTTTCAATTTCCCTACTTGTCTTTCCCTGTTTTCTTTCTATTTCCCTACTTATCTTTTCCTGCTTTCATTTTGCTTTTATATATAATTGTCATGGGAAACTTTTGTCTTCCAATGCAAGTGGAAAAAAAACTCATAATAAAAACAGGGTAAACAGAAATAAGTACATTTAAAATTATAGCTAAACATTATTAACACATGCAAAAAAGGATGAATCCGTTTAAATGTTATTACGGTCTATGCACAGTGTTGTTAAAATGTGCAAGTAGCTACAAGAGAATTGACAAGGGAAAATAAATAGACATGAATATGGGTTAGGTTCACGATGCAGTTTGTGCTCCACTGGTTGCTCCTTCCTCATGGCAGTGGGTCTCGCAACTTGCTGCTGTAATTGCACATTTAGGTATTTTGCCTCACAGATAGCGGCTTATCAATGTTTGATTTGATTTTCAGCTTTTTCTGGGTTTGTATGATCTGAGGGAAATAAATGCCTCTAATCTGGTCATACATTTGGCCGGAGGTTCAGAAGCACAGCTCTGTTTGTACACCCAGTATTTAAAGCGGAATGACAGATATTTTCGTGATAGCATGTCATGTGATAGTGTGATGTGTTTAATCTTAATATAAAGGTACAATCTTACTGAAAACCCAGCTTCACTGAGGGAACTACAGTAATGCCATGACTAAATTGTTCATGTCTGGGCACCACTTTGGGCAACAATGTGTAATCCCAATGGGGAATCTAGTTTTAATCTTCCCCCTGCATGAACCAAGGTAAAACCAGAACACTGGAGACTCATAAAGTCTTAGGGACAGAGTAGACAGACACTGTGCCCTTTATATTTGGACAGTGAAACAAATGTTTTTCTTAAAGTAACTACTCTCAGCTTTTGTTCAATGGTACAGTTAAACCATTTAAAATGAAAATACTTTTTGAACATAATCACCCTATTTCAGGGCACCAAAAGAATTGGGACCGAAAGGTGTTTTTGGTTAGTGAGGTGGGTTATGTAACATAATTTGTGCAGGCGTAAGGGGAAAGACTGTTTAGTTTTGATTGTAGGATTTGAGTTTGCATCTAGAATCTACTATTCGTGTTAGTCAACACGATGACAAAAACAACAGTTTGGACAACAGAAAAGGAGAGAAGCACAGGCGAGCCAAAGGCAGTGACCTCTAGTGGATGGCCAAAGAATGCACACCATAATGAAAAAAAAAAAGGAAAAAAGGCGTGGATGGGTCAACCACTAACAATTGCAGAAAAGACGCCACCAGCAGAACTACAGAGAATACACTGCAAGGTGTAAACCACCAGATAGCCTCAAAAACATGAGTGCTGGGTTACAGTGGCAGCAGAATGACTTCTCAAGTATGGAGAAATATGTTGTCTGCTAAAGCACCCCCAAAATCCTCCAAATGTAATAGACTGTGCTTCATAATAGAACCAAACAATAACACCAAACATAATTCCATAGATAGCAGTTAAAAACACCTCATAGAACAACTGAAGATAGTGTTTGTGCTAGCCTTGCACAGCATCAGTGCTTAATCTGTACATTATGAAGAAATTTGGCGCCCTGAATTTGCATGGCAGTGTTGCAATCTCCGAATGGTAAAACGAATATACACAAATACCCTGATATAAAAGCTGAGAATCTATAATGAAACCTCAATGCAATTTTTCCATTCTGTCAGCTACCTCTACTCATATTAAAATAAAAAACATCTGCAGTCCATCGGGGTGTTGAAGCAATATTCTGCTACTGGCACACTGTCAAACAATAGCTTTAAAATGGCCATCTAGGAAAGACCCTAGTGGGTAGTACAGAGATAAAAGGATGCTGATGTGATAGCCCGGGGATGGGAGGGGGCAGTTTTCAGTTGGACAAGGTTGCCCTTTAAAACACCATATAAGAGAGAGAGAATCAGAGTGGCGACAGCGGCCTCAGTGATGACGTATGTTCTTAATCTGAGGAACGAAGGGCGGAAAACGGATGACAGGAGGCTGGGCTGCACCATGCTATGTATTGTACTATGGTCACAATAGCTCTGTCTTTCCTTCAGCCCCTACACTTATATGACTGACAGCTGTGAATTTTCTCTACTTCACATTCAGCCTTAGCTCAACTATGAGCGAGGGAAAGAGAGAGGCAAGAACGGAACGTTTGACTTCCTATATATGTTTTTAAGGACGAGCCTCTTGGACTTAAGAGGAGAGAAAAATACCGTGTGAATATTTATGGTAAAAGAATCGAGCATGCAGAAGATTCCACATGACACTTTATTATAGGTACGGATCCCTGAAAGGGATTTAGTTACATGCCCTAAATGTGGTCTGTGTGGGGGGTTGCTGCCTCCAAAGCAAAAAATACTTTGGGGATGGGCACGGATAGTCAAAAATTAGATTATATTATATTCAACTTTATTGTCATTGAACAAGTACAAGTACAGTACAACGAAATATAGTTAGCATCTAACCAGAAGTGGGCAGAACATTTACAAGTATTAAGTATATGTATATTACAAGTGGAATGTATAGATGTGCAATAAAGGCAAATGCAGTACAAATGGCAGTACTAAATGTGCAATGAAGGCAAATAGAGGAGCAAGCAAGTTTATTTATATAGCACAATTCATACATCGGAGCAATTCAATGTGCTTTACAAAGAAAAATAAAATATAAAATATATAAAAATACAATAACATAAAAACAAATACTCAAATTAAAACATCAAAACAAATGAAAACATCATGATAATAGAAATACAATAAGAAAACAAAGATTTAAAAAAAATAAAATAAAAAAAAAGAAAAGATTAGAAATGGGATAAAAACATAGGAAGCTATAAGGCTAAACAGTGTGGTTAAGTTTAAGTGCTCAGTCGTAGGCACGTGAAAAGAGTAGTGTTTTTAACCTGGATTTAAAAATTGATACGTTTGGGGCACGTCTAAGATCTTCTGGTAGTTTATTCCAGTTGTGTACAGCATAAGTGCTAAACGGAGCTTCTCCATGTTTAGTTTGGGCTCTGGGCTCTACTAGCTGACCAGTGTTCATGGATCTAAGAGCCCTGCTCGGTTTATATTCTTCAAAAATATCAGAAATGTATTCGGGTCCTAAACCATTCA